>PVIH01003920.1:42634-150265 GCA_004025045.1 Sigmodon hispidus
CCCCCTCTCTCTCTCTCTCTCTCTCTCTCTCTCTCTCTCTCTCTCTCTCTCTCTCTCTCTCGCTTTGGTAATGTTGAAAGGTGCTGTTTAGGCTTCTGAAGTACTAATATAACAATGTTCTTATCTAGCGTGAGACCTTGCATGCTACAATAATGACCTGCCAGGCAAGACATGCCCTCTGTGGCATATCAATACAGTGTATGAGGGTAACCAACAAATTTTTTGATTAGAATTTTGGCCTGCACCAAAGAAAGGAGTTCATGCCAAGTGCTATAATTATAGTGAAAACCAATGAATGGGAAGTCTTTATCAAAACTCTCCCCTAAGGGGTCAGGGTGCTATGCTAAAGAGGAAGAAAGACTGTGAAAGCCACAGGGAAAAGAAACAGTTATCTTGTCAACCAAATAAGACTAATGCACATATGGATTCAGAGACTATGGCAGTATACACAAAGCCTGCACAGATACAAGTCAAATAGGGTCCTAGTGCTAGGAAGGGGAAATGAACATAGTTCTTACCCCTAACCAAAAAGCTATCTGTAATTGACAACCAATTACAAAGAACCAATTAGTCTCACTGGGTGTATTAACCATACTTAAGAGTAGTCTTCTTGTCCAGCAATTTATGGCCAACACAAAACAAAATGAATAGTATTTTTATAAACTTTTTGTCTCATATTGCTTTTATTTGGCATTTTTGTGGTCTTACTGCTCTTTTGCTTGTATATCACAGCTTTCAATTTTGTGTTCTTATGGGTGTGTGTTTCATGAACTTTTTCTTTCTTTTTATTTTGGTTTAATATTTGTTCATTTGTTTGCTTTCTAAAGAAAGAGGGAGAAAGGGTGTAAAGTGGTAGGTAGAGAAGTGGGAAGGATCTGAGAGGGGCCAAAGGGGTAGAAACTGTGAGAGAAATACAGTGTATGAAAAAGTTCAAAAATGTATGGCCAGGGAAAGCATAGGATCTAACAGAAAACTAATTGATTTTTTTAATTCTCATGTTGTTAATCCCCTTTCTAAATATTAATATTTGTGCCCATTAGGCTTCTGCTATTCTCAACCTTGGTCAGAGAAGCTTCAAATTAGAAAAGATAGTAGTTTATGCAGAGACACATAACTGGTGAAAATGCTGGAAGTAAGCAATCATGAGTGCTTAGCCATGGATAGAACATCTACCAACCCATATTACATACACACCAAAGGCTCACAGATCATCAAAGATGAGCAAACAGAGAGAATGGAAAAGCAGAGATGGGAGAAAGTTCTATTAAGTTTTGTCACTGAACATAACATGGCTATTGCATATATGAACTCACAGCACAGTGGTCACATACACAGGACTTCCATAAAAACCAAAACAGAACAAAAAATTACAAGACAGAGTAGAGAAAAACTCTAGATGTTCTAACCCTATCTGAGTAGAAAAGGGCAGCTGATGACTGATGAAAGAAAGAGCAGGCACAGAAATATGCCCAAGCCCCAGAGGATGACATCACATACATATGCCATGGGCAGCACTAATTTTACTGAGTGGATTACTTAAAAATAAAACAAAAGTCTTTAAGATGAGAAGGAAATGAAAGTTATGTATGAGAAAGAAAGACAACTGGAAGGAGGTAGCAGAAGATAAGTATACAAAGAAATAGTATATGCATGAGTCTTCCAAAAATTTAAAAATATATGTTCAGCTGTAATGCCACAACTATAATAATAACTTATCTGCAAAATCAAATACAATCATATTTTTAAAGTATGTATACTTAAAATGTCTGTACATTTATTGAAAGGAATCTTCCAAAATTCCTGCCATAACACAATTCCATAATAATAAACTAAAGGTAATAAACTAAAGACAATATTAGCTTTGCATTTATCTGATAACTTCCAATAGGTTGTTTTAGAATTACTAGACAAAACTACAGATATCCTAAAGACAACAGACTCCTTTACCTGTCTAAAATACGTTCTACACAGGAGCTGGACTAGCAGAGTTGTGACTAAGAGATAAGAACCAGAAAGGAAGAAACTTAAGAACAACCAAGAAAGTAATGTAGGAAGAATGAGAAATTAAATAAAAGCACAATGATAATCCCTTTGAAAAAGTGCTCATCTTCTATCAAACAATGTTCTAGGACTTTACTAATAATAATTTAATTCTCACAACAAACCCATTGAGAAGGCAGTAGGTCAAATTGTTACCCCTTCATATGGAGAAAAATTTAGAAATTGTTTAATGATATGATATATAGCCAGTAAGAGGCATAGAAACAAATTTTATTCAAACAATGTGGTAAAAATTATAGATATACTATAGCATATTTAGTAAATATAAACAAGTGTAAATATTTAAATTGATTAAGTCACTTTTAAACAGACATTGCAAATATTTAAATGTCATAACAGAACTTTTGACTAGTATTTAGCCAACCCAACATTTTAATATTTATTAATTTATTTATTTTATTTATCTGAGGGATATGTCTGCATGAATGCCTGCAGGCCAGAAGAGAAAATCAGATTCCATTTTATGTGGTTATGAGATGCCATATGGTTGCTGGGATTTGAACTCAAGGTCTTTGGAAGGGTAGCCAGTCAGTGCTCTTAACTGCTGAGCCATCTTTCCAGTCCTTATTCAATTCAATATTAATAATAGGTTAATATGGAGATGACTGGTGGTTTCACGTTAAAATATTGCCTTAATATTGTAAGATATATGAGGCTCACAACATTTCATGGCTATAATACTTAGAAGTAAACAGAGTCCTAAGGTCAGGGAGCAGGAGAGGTAAGGGAAATAAAACCTTGTCCTTTGCTGACTCAAATTAGCTGAATTTGACAATGGACTTAATTCTAGAGGGCATGTTTGGCTGATTTGCCCATAACATTATTAAAGGGACCAATTATATTCATACCCAAGGGATGTCCCCACCTCAGGTCTGACCTCATAAGAACCTTGGGAAGGCCAACAGATGGGACAAGCTTTAGTGAACCAAACAGAAACCATATTATTTTTAGTAGCATTTCAAATTAATCCCTGTATATTAATTAGCATAATGCTTTTCTATAAAGAACACTTTAAAATTGTAATGTATTTGAATTATGGTCATCAAACCAGACTAAAATCTATTAAGACAAAAAGGGAAAAATGTATGATTAATTGAGTTAAATAAACAAGTGAATATCAGGATTACAAATAAGTCTGGTCATAGCCCATATCCTTATTAATGACCTGAGAAAAGCCCATAACATATTAATTAAATCTATAAATGCATCTAAATTGGCATGGTATTTCCAAAGGTTAAGCTAGGACAAGAGTTAAAAATATGCATCCTCACCTTAAGGAAAATATTTTTAATATGTGAAGGTAGTGTCACAAGCTCTCATTCAAAGCACCATCAATTATCATCGAACAGAGATGCTCTTTAAAGAAAGGTCAGACATCACATAAGATCACTTGAGGATAGATGCATGGCCTTGGTCTTAAGAAAGCCTTCATCATTTATATTTTCATTTAGTGTAAAAATAAAACAAGAAAACTTCCTCTTGTTCTATTGATGGGGAAGGTGAATATGTGAATAAGAGGGAAAAATATTTGCATCTTTATTATTTATACTTTTTGACCTTTCCTACTTAATGAACCAGAAACTCTCTGTCTGTCAGTAATAACATAACTATATCCTTGGGAACTGGTTTTATATTGCGGCTATTTATTCCTTTATCTATCAGGGCATTAGTTTAGGGTTATATGTTTCTCTTGTAACTATTGATAAGAATAGATCTTACATTGCATCCCCCAAAGAACTCTGAAAGAAATGCCTATTAACTGCTCCATGCAGTGCAATTCCAGGTAATAAGGGACTATAAAAATTGGACCAAGGGAGAATGTTAATATGTACCTGACTCTTGCATTCCATTGCCAGCTGGGTGTGGTGGCACACATTGGTAAATCCAGAAATTGAAGTTAGAGGATTGCTACAAGATTGAGGTGAATCGTTGCCACATGGGTATATCATGCCAACCAAGGCTATAGCATGATGTAAAATCACCAAATAACAAATATACAAATAAAAAAATAAACCCCAAAGATAGGCAGGTAGATGTATAGACAAACTGTCAAACAGGCAGGCATACAGACAAGATAGAAAGATGATAGACAGACAGACAGATAGATGACATATAGACATATAAATTATAAATATATAAATGATAGATCCATAGATATTGATAAATAGACGAATGGATGGATAGACAGACAGATAGATAATTACATAATCAGAGAAATAGTTTTGTGCTTCTGAGGAGTTATTACTCTTTATAGGAAGCAGGGAAAACTTATCTAATTAGCCACTGTGAGATATCAGCCCAGGTGATAGCCATACCAAATATGTAGTGATCATGCCTACATACATGCATTTAGGAAACCACATTTCAAAAACTCAGCACAAAACAATTTTATAATAATAATAATAATAAATTTTTGGCTCTTTTCATAAAGAGTCTTGTTATATATCCTTGATTAACATATATATAACAAAGACTGGCCTTGAATCTGTGATCCTTCTGCCTCAGCCACTTGAGTGCTGAGATAATAGGCCTGTATCACTCACTGTTTTCCTTATTTAAAATTCCCATCTTATTTTCCTTATTTAAAATTCCTATCAGCATTTCTAAACACTAGATGTCATGACATGGTTTCCAAAATACATAAGCATATGATTTCAAGTAAAAAAAAAAATGAGGGTAAAGTTGTTATCAGGTTTCCACCATTTTTATTTGTGTAGATTTTTAGTATTAATACGGGTCAGTGGGACCATAGGACTGTCTGCTCCCTGCCCAGGGAGGGGATGGGGAGTTTCAGAGAAGAAAAATGACCAGATGTGTTGGGAGGAAGAGACCTTGAATAAGGATATACAGGGATGGAAAAAAAAAAATTCAGAGGGAAAGATGAACACAAAAAAATGTATGTGTAGCAATCTTATTTGTATTTCCACCCTTGATAAGCCATGCTTATCATTCTTATCCTCTGTATAGTTATTGTTAACTCCTCCACATTTTAAATTCTTTTTACTGTGTTTTTTTTTTTGATAAATACAAAATAAAGAAGGAAAAAAGAAAAAAAAAAGAAGTCAGTCAAATTAGTGTTTCTGTGGGCACATTTCAGCAGTTTATCATTACCACACTGAGAAATAAGCCTATTAACTCTCTGTGGACAATTCCCAGCACTCAGCTATTTTGAGATGCCTAAGTCTCTTATTGACAGCCTTAAATGGTATTTGTAGTGTTTTGGTTTGGTCTTGTGCTCCTGCAATGCTGAGGATCAAACCCAACGCCTTATGCACCCTGGGAACTTTCTGTAATCCCAGCCCTGTTAACAGTGCTTCCACCACACAGCAGATGCCTTCAGGTCACTGAAACCTCCTGAGATATCCTACATGCAAGTACATGGGTTTATTTTTAGCATTGTCAGTCAACATTAAAACAATACTGAACAAGGAAAACGCTAAGGAATTGTGTTAGTTTTCTATGGCTATGACCTACATAATTAGTAGAACAATTAAAACAAAAGAATTGCATATTTTGACTCAAGATTTAAGGATGCTCAATCCATGATTATCTGGATCCATAACTTTGGGCCTGGCAAAAGGCTGAATATCATGACTATAGGAACTTGTGACAGAAGCTAATAACTATAGTATTAAGAACATAGACAGAGAGAAAGCCTATTCTACAAGCTATATCATTTTTCCCTTTATTTCATCCACACCCAGCCTAAGGATGATGTTGTCCACACTCCAATGAGACATTCAGCCCTGGATTAATCCCCTCTGGAAATACCATTGAAGACACTCAGCAAGTGTGCATTAGCAGTTTCCTAGGTGCTTCCAAATCAGACATGTTTTCATTCAAAATTAAATATCAAAGTAATCCCCTAAAAAGTAATTAAGACTAAAAGGAAGTGAGTTAAACAAGGTTACCAGATATAAATTCAACATAATCTGTCTATGCATTAGAAATGAACAATGCAGATATCAAATTAAGGAAACTGTTCCATCTACAATGGCAAAAAACAAATGCTTAGAAATAATTTAACTCTAGAGGTCAAATATATAAATACACTGAAAACTACAAAACTTGGTTACAAGCATTAGAGATATAGAGCAACCTGAGGTCCATATGTATTAATCAAAAACTTAACATGACATTTTTCCCTGATTAATCTTAAGATTCAAAGCATTCTTGTCAAAATCTCAAATGCCCTTCTAGCAGAAATTAACAGGACAATCCAAAATCTATGTTAATTCAAGAGATTCAAACTAATCAAAACAACTCCTGTAAATAAGAAAGTTGGAATCCTGACAGTTCATAGTTAAAGACATTAAGTTTTGATACCTGTATAAGAATTAACTAGTAAAAAAACAGGATGAAATAAAAAATAATCTAGAAAAAGAAATCACTGTATTACAGAGAAATTCATTTTGACAAGGGTACCAATGCTATCCAGTATGTGCTAGTCTTTCAACTATAGATTCATTGATATGGGAATGAATGGCATCTACATGGAAAAGAATGAAATTGATTAATTGCCCACATTCCCAACCATTCGTTACAATAAACTAAAAAGAGACATAGTTATGAATGTAAATGGCAGCCCTTGGAAAGCAGATACAGTTTCCTCAGATTAGATAAAATATTCTTACTGAATACATAAAAAAATTGTAAACCACAAAGTATAAATTAAACTTTTTAAAAATAAAACAAAATATGTCTTAAAACATACTAACAATGAAATAAAAAAGCAACCAAAAAAATACTTGTTAATTTTATTTATAAGTGAACCTCTTATAGACAGATTGTACAAAATAGTCTAATGACTCAATAATAGAAAGAAACTCAATTTAAAACTGAGAAAATATATGTAGACATCTCCCCAAACATTAAAAATAGCCAATGAGTACATGTTCTGCATAATTAGCCATGAGGGAAATGCAAATCAAACCACAAAGGCATTCTACCTCAATAGCAAGCAGACAGTAAACAAAAAAAAAAAAGATAGTAACAAGTACTTGTAAAGTTGCATAAAACTAGAATACTTAAATACTGCAGGTTGGAATGTGGAATGGCCCAGTCACTTTAGAAAACAGGAAAAACATGAGAAAGTTAAATATTGAGTTATCATATGACCTAGTAATTCTCCATGAGACTTAGCCAGGAGAAATGAAAATGTATGTATATCAAGAATGTAAATATGAATATTCATCACAAGCTTATTCACCACATCCAAAGAATAGAAACACCCAAATGTTGTTCACACGATGAATGAATAAGTAAGAGGTGGTGAATTCATAGAGTGGAATTTCAGGCGGCAAGGAAAGTGAATGAGATATTGATTCATATAGCAAGTGGACGAACTTTGAAAACAAAGGATAAGTAAAAGGCAAAATATATACGTATTTTACTTTGTACCAACTGGCCCAAAACAGGTGAGTCCATACAGAAAGTAAATTAACAGTTGCCTAGATCTATATACAGGGCATTTGAGGAGGATAGAGTTTCTTTCTCAGATTGCAAAAATATTCTGAAAGTAACTGTGTTGGCAATTGTTGCCCAGTGGTCTAAGTGTACTATGTATAGCTGGGTCTTCCTGTAGAACTCTTAGCAATGGAAGCAGGGCCTGTCTCTGACTATTTGGTAGGCTTTTAGTAATATATTTCTCATACTAGGTAGCCTTACCAAGCCTTAATATGAGGGGAGAAGGTTAGTACTGCCACAGAATGATATGTCATACTTTTTTGACACCCATGGGAGGCCTGCACCCTTCTGAGCAGAAACAGAGGAGTGGATTCAGGGTGGAATGGGTGGCAGAGGGGAGCTAGACTAAGAAAATGGGAAGATGAAGGGTGCGATGTAAACTAAATCCATTGGACTGTATTATTAAATGAGTGAAGAGTGTAATATGTGCATCATATGTATGTCTGTAACTGTCCCCTGTAGCATCCGTTCTTCCCTTCTAATAGAAAAATAGAAAAAAAAAACAGAGCTATTGAGTTTTAAAGTTATATAAATTATTCTATTAAAATGTTTTAATTTGGCTTTGTCAATAAAATGGTAGACTCTCTAGCATCTGTACACTATATCCACAGAGGCCAAAAGAATTTCAGCAAGTATGTACACGCATTCACATATGTGTTGATATATTTACATGTGTATGTATATATATATACAATAGTATAAAATATACTACTACAATAGTATGAAATATATAAAGCTTTATACTCATATATGTGCTACTAATATAATATACAACATAAGATACAAGATGTAGCAATTTCTTCCTAGATAAAAGATTTCATCTTAAGAGGGACACTTGTTAAACAATTCAAAAAATTCAGAAAGTCCCTGAAATTAAGCAGATTTATTGGACTCTCCTACTGCAAGCACATATAAGTTGTAAAGACTGCTGAGAGACACTGTCAGATAAGTCAAGGTGTCCACAGGTCTCAAAAACAAGACAAGCTGTATCTGGAAGAAACATAGACCACTCTAGTTGCCTAGGGGGAAAAAACACTCCAAAACATTGAGATTCCTGAAAGGTCTGAAGCACACTCCAGGTTTTCAGTGTTTATAGGGTTGTAGCCATATGGGGCCAGGCTTTAGTAATGTCTCTGAGTCAGTTCTTCTCCTATAAGAAACTCTTCACCCATACTCCTGTTTGTAACCTATATAAATCCCTTCAATACACTGGGTTGGACTATGGAGGCATCCTTTCTTTGTTTTGCCTTTAGTTTCCTATCTGGAATGAATAAACATTTGTTTACCTCTCATAAGAGAAAGTAACCAACAATATAATTGTACCAAAGCAAGGACCAACAGAAACAAAGGAGAATTTGAAAGCAGTGATTTAATGCCCCTGACTATGAATAGGAAATATGCAACTGAGGCTAGACAGCCGGAAGACAGAGCAGACTTCAGAGGAATCTTAGCATGACTAACTTACTTATAAGATATGGGATAGTGTCCATTTTGACTATGTCAATGATAGCATGGCCTCTAATATGGATGCCCAGAGGTACAGACAAAATTAGTTCTATACCCAGAAAGAAAGTCTGGATGGAGATTCAATCAAGAATCCAGATGAGACTCTAGAAATCCAGATGAGGCTTTACTCCTCTGTAACTTTGAATGCATATTAAATGAGTAAAGTACTTGAATATAAAGACACCCAGTGGTTCTCAACCTGTGGGTAGTAATCACTTTAACAAACTTTACCTCCAACAAAATTCACATTATGGTTCATAACAGTAGCAAAATTACAGTCATAAAATAGCAAGAGAAATAATTTTATGGTTGTTGGTCATATAACATGAGGAACAGTATTAAAGGGTCTCAGCATTTGGAAGGTTAAGAACCACTAGTCAAGAGAGTAGGTAGTAAGTGAGAAGACATCAAGACCTAGTATCCCACTGGAATTAGAAGAGAATAGTCAGACTTCTATGGTACCCACTTCAAGGCTCAGGGACCATTTCAGAAAGGTATCAGGAAGAATGTTAAGAACCAAAGGGGTAAAGTTTTATGAATCAATTTTCTGCTAGATAAAACATTCCATTTAGGATGGACACAGGATGTTCTAAAGAGAGATAAGCCATTCCATTTGGGGAGAAGCTTCTTAAGCTTAGGAAGTATGCAACTCAAAGATTTCAAGAAGTCCCTAAAATTGACAAGATACACTAGACTCTTCCCTCTTCAAGAATATATACACAATAAGGACACCTAAGAAACACTTTGAGATGAGACAAGCTGCCTGGCAGAGGCAGAAAGCAAGCACACCTCCTAGAGGAAGCAGAATTCTCCAAACTATTGAACTACCTGCAAGTTGTACAGGACCCGGGGTTTCAAGCTTTGGTGAAACATCCTGAGCTCCATCAATACCAATACTGAGGTAGGCTTTGGTGATGCAGCTGTCTTTCAGTGATTTCTGTTTCTATAAGTAAGCCCTCACCCACACTCCTGCAAGTCACCCCAATGAAAGACATTGGTTTACAAGATGGAGTTTGGTAGACCTTTTACTACTGTCTGTCATTCTTTATCTGAAGTAACTAGATGTTTGCTCCCCTCTCCACAAAAATAATGTCACAATATATAACAGTACAACACAATGTATAAATACATTCAATATTCCTGTTGTGGGGTAATAATAACATATACATAAATAACAGGATTTATTAGATTGGACTAATGAGATTACCGTTATGATTTACTTTCCTTTACGCTATCTATGTTATCAGATAATAATGTTGTAGATCTTTATATAACAAGTCACTCAAACTACCCTACACCTACTGCATTTCTGAAGCTATGATCTAAAAGTATTAGTTCTTTTCAATTCATCTGTGTTGTTCTGATATAGCTAGTCTAGCACAGCTGTGGCATTTATTTTATTAAATATAATTTGTGGTCTAATTAGAAAATTATCCCCATAGCATCTCAAATATAAGACCATTCAACCTAGGAGTAAACACTGAAGGCAAACTCCAACCTCACTATATAGTAGGGCATTACTAGAGAGCACCATCTGTCAGCCTATTCCCTTTATTTATCCTTATCTATGAAAAGCTATTGCTTTGATGCTGCTTTGCAATACAAACGTAGTGTACCATCTTGGTGTAAGAGAAAGCATTAAAAAATCCCATGGAAAGGAACATTTTTGATAATTCCCACTACTATCAACACACACACACATGCACAGGACACACAAGCACACACCAGCAACAACATACAATCACGCATATGTGCTAATATACAGATGGAGAGAACAGAAATTGAGACGAGTGAAAGGTATAGCAATCTTTTAGCATCACATGTCCCATGGGCTGTACTAGTAGAAAATCATTCTACACAGCATGACATAGAAAGAGGAATGGCTTACTTCTCTGTGCAGAAGACTCAAAGGAAAGTTGTCTAAGGTAATATTCGGAATCTAGAAATATCCCACGCATAGAAGATAGAGTTCATAGCATAACCATTTCTAGCTCAGGCACCCTAGTGCACACACACACAGAGAGAGAGAGAGAGAGAGAGAGAGAGAGAGAGAGAGAGAGAGAGAGAGAGAGAGAGAGAGAAACAGACAGAGAAACAGAGACAGAGAAACAGAGACAGAGGACAGAGACATAGAATCAGCCTCCTCCAGGTTGCACTCTCATTCTCTAGATCAGGACATGGCAGGCTATAGCCTGATCAGAAGTAAACCTGACCACATTCATTCAGTTATGGTCTGTGGCTATTCTAGCTAAAAAAAACTGGACTGGATCATTGTTATAGATGTTTCATGGTCCTCAAAACCTCAAAGACAGCACTGCTCTAGATAACAGAATTATCCAGAATGACTAAAGATATGCTTTTAGTTTTCTGATCTATCAGAGAAGCAGAGCAATATACTTATGGCATGTGGCCACTAAGTGAAAATTATTAAAATGAAGTAGAATTAATTTCCTTTTTGAGGCTAAAGAGGTCTGATAGTAATAAAATATGGGAGGAAAAACAAAAACAAAAGATTAGATATTAGCAGTAATTTTCTCTGAGGCTTACTAAAGGGTATTTTTACTTCCGCACAGCTAATCCTCTTTCTGGAGAAAAAGAAACCTCAAGAATGCTTCATTTTAAAAATTGCCTTTAATTTTTTTTGTTTTGTTGCTTTTGTATTTCTAGCATCTGCAACAAAGCATCACCTTCCATATTGGAGCACTAAGTTGATGATGAGATATTGACCCCATCTCTACCACTTACCACAACTCTGGAGATCTGGAAATTCAGAACAGTAAAGCTACTATCCCAAAGGCTACTGTTAAATTAACAAAGTTGATATTTATAAATTATTTAAAGTAGTGTCTGGAATAATATAAAATGCTTACTGTTATTATTTCTTAATTTTTCAATTACACTATACACAATGAAACGTTAAGTAATATTAGAAATTTTGAAAGCTTCATCTTAGGTTGCTTCATATATTTGTGTATATATATGTATGGGTTTGGTTTTTGTATTGAGACTGTGAAGCCTCTGTAGCCCAGACTGCATTTGAATTCATTATGAAATGAAGGATGACCTTGAACTCTGGGTCTCTCTGCCTCCTGCATTCTCTAATTACTTGACTCACAGTGCACTATGCTTGGTATTGGGCCTATGTTTCCATGCATGTTGGTCCAGGAGTCTCCTAACTGAGCTGCATCCTCAGCCTCGAATGACTGACATACTGAAGTATAGGGTCCCTAACAGCACACACTAGCATGTATGCCTTTAATGAACTAGGATTCTCCTGCCACCATGGCAGCAGTTCACGCCATCACTGGTGCCCAGTGTTTATAGGCATGAATAGGTGACACCTTGCTTTTCTTTCATCTTCTGTGATCTTAGTTCTTACAAGAAGCCCTGACAGTTCAAGAGTATTTTGCCTTTTTTTTAGCAGAAATGTGTTATCTTATTATTGTTCTATCACTGCTGAATTTAGCCACAACACTGACAGTGATATATTTGTCACAGACATATAGTTAAAAAGCAAGCAGCACTAAAATATTAAATCTATTGACTGATATTCTTTCATCATATGAGACAGTAAAGGTTTCCCCCTGAAAATACTTTCTTCCAACATGTGCTGGAAAGAGAAAGAAGGCATAGAAACTGCAGACTATTAAAGAAATTATTTGTTAGGATTCAGACCAAGGAAAATATACTTTATTTCCCATCTTTCTTATAATGAAATTTTCTCTCAAGGGCTTTCTGTTAGTTGTCATGAAATGAGGATCTTAACTGAAGACAAATTATGGAAACTCAATTGATTGGATAACTTGAAATAAAATTGCTAAGCTAAATGGAGCCAGCATGCATGGCACAGATGCTCTGCCTGGCAGTAGCTTTCAAACTCTTCTATTTGTAAGAATTTTTAAACCCTGAATGTTCTACAGAATAGTCATCAAGTATAAAACAAAAATACCGATTAATAGTAACTACATCTTGTAGGCATATTTAATTGATAGTAAGCATATTGCATTAGCTGTTGAAATTAAATCAAGTAGAAAAATAAAATAGATCCATTAGAGCTTTTAAAGCAAAGCATCAAGACTTTTGTCAGTCGTATGATTGTGAAACACACAGAGTCTAAGCCATTTGAATATCACAAATGTAATGTCTACACTGGCTTCTCTGTCAATATACTCTAAACCAATGACAAAATTTGTTCTGAAACATAAGATTAATGCTGCTTCCATTTTTCTTACCATAGTAAAAAATTTCATAGTGTATTTTTTAAAGACTTTTTCTTTTTTCAGTGTCTGTTTTATTTTAATTTTAAGTAGATATCCTAGGAGAATTACTTGACTCTATGATAAAGGGATTGTCTACAGGATGGTAATTTAACACTCTGAACAAATGCTAATTGAATGTCTATTAGGTACTACTTACTTAAGGAAAATATATAAAGATGATAAATAAATTGATTCTCTTCTCAAGAATTTCAGTAAATAGGTATATAAACATAATAAAAATAATTAGAAATATTATGGTTTAATATTTAATTAAAGGAGTATAAGAAATAATTCATGTCAGATGAAATGGAATTATGAAAGTGAGAAAAAGTCTTCAGAGATGAGTTCATCATTATATTCAGCCATATGATGATTTTTATGGCTGCTGTAACAAACCTTCCATCCTGCACATTGTAGCACAAACTTAGTGTATTGAAGCAACACAAACAATGACAACAATTCTACAGATTAGAATCCAACATGGGTCTCCTGAGACTAAAAGCAAGTATCAAATAGTACTCTGATTTCTGCAGACAGAAGGGATGTGAGGAATTCACTTTTGTACTAAAAAAATAAAACTTAAAGTCTGAACACATAATATCTGTAAATGAGATCTTATTTAAGTGATATGATCTTTGCAGAAACAACAGCCCAGTTAAGATGAGATGACTAAGGTATGATCTATGATCTAATTCAATATGACTAATAACCTTGTAGAGAGGGGACATAACACATAATGACAGACACACACGGGGAGAGTAACTAATTATTGCAAGCACAGCAATTGAAGTGATACAGTTGCCAAAACAGGACCATGTACTAGTAGCCACCATCCAAAGCTGTTTAGAAGCAGGGACAGATTCTCTCCAGAGTCTCAGAGCTAGGCCAGCTCTACTCATGTCAGGGCTTCCAATGAATAGCCTCAAAAACTTCAACAGAAAATATTGCTGTTTTCTTGAGCTACCTAGCTACCTATGGTAGCTATAGGAACCTAATTCAAGGCATGAATTTTTGTATTCTCCAGAGGCCACATTTTCTGTCTCAGTTTTATTTGACTGACTCTTTTACTAATTTTAAATTTTTGAGAATTTTTTTACTAAAATTAAATTTTTAATTACACAATTCCCCCTACTCCATTTCTTTCTTCCATACCCTCCAAAATTACTCTCTTTTAAATCCAGAGCCTAACATTTAAATTGTGTGTGTGTGTGTGTTCCCAAATACATAAATATGACCTGCTTAGTCTATTGTATGTTATTTGCATGTATTTCTTTTCATAATTGAGCATTTGGTGCTGGATAATTAACTAACACAAGCCTCCCTGGTATCCCTGCTGAAGATTATCTTCCACTGAGCATGCTTTAGTTGCCTGTACTTTGTTGCTAAGGTTTGACCTCCCATGTGTTTTCTTCCTTCTTTCCTTCTTTGTAGCATGTTCATTGGTGTTATTCTTGTCCAGCTCATTTAGGCAGGTGAGCTTTTATGGGTAGAGCTTCAGACATCACTAGGAAACACTATGAAATAAAACACCGCGAACTTCCTGGTCCTCTGGCATTTATAGTCTTTTCTATGCTTTGTATGTTACCTGAGTATTATGTGCAGAGACATTTCAGAGATGTATCAGTTGGGACTGGAATTACAACTCTTTATTTTAACTGTGTATGGTTTTCTGTAATGGCCACTGTTGTGAAAAGAAGTTTTCTTGAACAGTGAAGAACATGGTTATCTTGGCTAATATTTGAAGGACAAATATTCAGAATGTTGTTGTGGATTATGCTGGCTCAGAAGAGTGGTAGCCATAGATTTGCCTTTAGAAAACTAAAATATGTCAAATTGAATGAGATAATGCAGACTGAGAAAGACAAATGTCACATGCTGTCTGTTATCTGAGGTTCCTAGCGCCAGATCTTCAGAGGTGGGTAACTGAGGAAGCCAGGTAAGTAAAAAGAACTCACTGTAGTGAGGAGGAGGATGAGCATTCAAGAAGAGAAGAGCGGGGTACGTGTGATATGATGAGTGGAATAAATAAAAAAGGAGGGGAATGGAAATAAATACAGAAGAAAAGAATGGGGTAAGAAAAAAGTCTGAATAAGTCATGATCACACAATTGACTGTATCTAAAAATACCTCATCTCCCATGGCCAAACACTGAGCAGACCTCAGGGCATCCTGAAGAAGAGAGGAAGGGCTGCAGGGGCCAAGGACACCATGAGAAAACTCACAGGATCAATTACTCTGGGGTTATGTGGGCTCACAGACTGAACTGCCAGCTGGAAAGCTGAGATGGGACTGACCTGGGCCCTCTGCACATTATATAAATTGTGCAGCTTCATCTTCATGTGGAAGTCCTGAGACTAGGAGCAGGGGCTCCTCTCTGACTGTGCTACCTGCTTTTGGGGTCTCTCTTTCCTACTATTAGGTTGCCTTCTGCAGTCTTGACTGGAGGGAAAGTGCCTAGATTTGCTGTGGCTTGATGTGCCAGGGCTGGCTGGTACACGGAAGGCATATATACTAAAGAGAGGAGATGGGTAGTGGATGGGAGGGAAGAGGAAAAGTAGATGGGGAGGAATTTAGAAAAGAGGAGAGAGGAAGGAGAGACTATGATCAGACTGAGAAAAAATGATTCATTAAAAAGTAAATGTAAAAATTAAAAATACCTTGTCTTAGCTAATGTTCTAGTGATGTGAAGAAACAGCATAACAATGGTAACTCTTACAAAGAAAAGTATTTAGTAGAGGCTTGCTTACAGATTCAGAGGTATAGTCTGTCATTGACATGGTAGGAAGCATGGCAACACACATGCAGAAATGGTGCTGGAGAAGAAGCAGTGAGTACTAACCACATCTATAGCCAGAAAGAGAAATGCTATTGGGCCTGTCTCAAAGGCTACCCCCAGGGGCATACTTCCTCCAATAGCCTTTCAAAAGGTGGCCACTGCTTTCAAATATGAGCTATGGGGTCCTCAATCTTATTCACACCACCACATACTTATAATAAACATGTGTGTGTATATATATATATACATATATGTAATTTATACAAAATTTTATCATCTGGGCTGACAGTGTTCCTACCAAAAGCCATAGATTATTTAACAAAATCCTCAACACCAGGGATGAGACTCATTCCTTTAAATTGCTAATCAAAGTAGTGCTAGAGACTCCCCAAATATTAAATATAATTGCTATTGCCTTTGGTTACTCCCAGACATAAAAAGAAAGTCTCTTTTGCTGAAAATACCATACATTTCAGACATAGACTAGAATTCTCTGAGCTGGAGCTGACCTAAAGGCTTCTTCCCCATAAATTAAATTTCATGGTTTCAGAACATACCATGAAAGCTTCCAAAGGAAAAAAAGCAACCAACAATCTTATAAGCTATAATACATATGGTACCTACGAACCACAACAATAACCATTCTGGCAAAATACCCTAAGGGTGCAATAGTGGCATGCATATCTTGGCAGTAACTAATCGTTTTCTAATTGGACTTAAGACTCATTCAACAAGAGAAAAATCATGCCTGGTACTGAAAACCTAGTCCTTATTTTTATTCTTGTTTTTACTTTTGAAAAGTCTAGTGACTCTAAGTGATACACTCAGATATCTCAGGATAATCTCCACCATTTATAAGTTAATATATTACTAACTTTATGTCATTAGAAACCATAGCATCTCTTTATTACTTAAACAGCATACCCATGAGTTTCTAAAATAAGGGTGATAAAGACATCTTTGGGAGAACATCATTCTGTAATTATAATCTATAAAAGAGATCTCAATATGTAGGTAACAAATAATTTATATCAGAATTATTGACTCCTAAAAAATGAATGCTTAGAATTCATTTCCTACATTATAAGCAAAAATCAGAAAATCCACATTTTTTTTTAAAGTTGAAGACTGAAAAAATATGTATTCCCTCATAAGTGAATTTAAGCATAAAGCAAAAAATAACCAGGCTACAATCCACAACTCCTGAGCAGTTAGGTAGCAAGAGGGACTTAAGAGGGATATCCATTGAGATAAGATCTCCTGAATAAACTGTGACCATTGCTCTGGAGGAGACAAGGGGAGGTGGGAAGAGAACATGAGGAAATGCGATGATTGAGGTGCGGGAGGACAGACAGAGAGGGAGGACAAGGAAACAGATATCATGATAGAGGAAGCCATTGTGGTGTTAAGAGAGAAACCAAGTGCTAGGGAAATACACAAGAACCCACAAAGATGACTGTAGCTAGGACTTCAAGCAATAGTCGAGGAGGTGCCTGAACTGGCCTCCCCTCTAATCAAATTGATGACCATCCTAATTATCATAGAACCTTCATCCAGCAACTGATGAAGCAAATGCAGAGATCCACAGATAAGCACTGAGTCAAACTCCCAGTCCAGTCCAAGTGAGGGAGAGAGATTATATGAGTAAAGGGGTCAAAATCATGAGGAACTCACAGAGACAACTGACCAGAGCTACTGGGAGCTCACTGACTCTGTATTGACAGCTGGGAAACCTGGATGAGACTGAACTAGGCCCTCTGAATATGGATGACTGCTGGGTGGCTTAAGCATTTGGTGGGATCTCTGGCAGTAGAACAAGAATTCATTTCTAGAGCATGAACTGGCTTCTCAGAGCCCATTCCCTACAAAGGATCATCTTGCTTGGTCTCAATACTGGGAAGAAGAGTTTGGTCCTATTTCAGCTGGTTGTGCCAGACTATATTGACTAACCCTGAGAGTCCGTACCCTCTCTGAGGAATGGATGACGGGATAGGGTGGGATAAAGCTGGGGGATGACTGGGAAGAGGGGAGAGAGGAGAAACAGTAGTAGGTATATTTTTAAAAACCTTTTAAATAAATGCATATAAATATAAAAAAGAAAAGAATATTTCTTTATATAGTATACTTAAAGAAATTTCTTATTAAAGTCAGACAAAAAAGTTGAAGACCAATTTTTGACTGCTGGTCTTGAAAAGAACAAGTGCTTTCAAGAGGCAGAACAATTAGAACACACATGTAGAAAGGGAAGTAAATGATGTAACCATACAGATGGAAACTGAGTAGTTTAACATCAGGAAAAAGTGCAAAAATAAATTGATTTGGGTATGAGAACAGGGTCAGATCCCAAAGAACTGGATTTCTTAGTCTGCGATTTGATGTTAGAATACCTAAGATATGGTATGGTAGGTTAAAAAGAAGAAAAATTTATTGGCTCAAAGCCAGAGTATAAAAGAACAAACTTCCCTGGTTGAGCCATTTTTATTCTTATGACATAGTTTATACACCTGTCCCTCCCAACCCATGCTGAAATGAGACCTTTAAAAGGTTAATAGGTCGTGATGGGGCGAATGTCATGCTTGTGGTACTGGGTTTATCACCTTGAGAGTGGAAAGCAAACAAAATTAGCATTACTTAGAAGGTCAAGAAAACAAACACACTGGAGAAATAGAGTCCCATCCACTTTCTGTCAAAAGAAATGTGTGCCAAGAATAAAACAAAAATGTGCTGTAGTCTTTGAAGACGTAATACTGAAATAATACAACTCTGTATTATTCAGTTATAAGGCCATGAAAAATTACTATTCCTATCTTAATCTTTTCCTGTTCAGGAATAAATCACTCTCTAGAATTGAAAAGATAGATTGTTAATCAAAATGTTTCAGTCGCTTGAAATCCGAATGTAACTAGAGAACAGTATCTTTTCTCTCGCTGCTAATGAATACAGACTTGGAGAACTGCATAGGGAATGCAAAGATTAAATAGGAGAGTTATAATAAATGTTGCCCTTCTTTCCTCCAATATGATGCTAAATACCACTTAAGTAACTCCAAGCCCTCACTGTTGCTTTAAGGTTCACTATAAAATTGGCAAAATTTTCATATTCTTAAAACTGTTTGTAAGAACTATAAAATCCCAATGGAAAAGAAACTATTGCTGCTGATAAAAAATTTAATGTAATATGAGAGATGAACAACAGCTTCAGAACATTTAAAAACAATTGTTTCAAGATGAGAGACAATGAATCATTGCCGCTCTGAAAAAGACACTAGCCTCTTTATAGCAATAAATCTATGTCAATATTAAGGAATAAAGGTGGACATATATATCTATCTCCCTGTACCATAAAATATCTGGCATTCTGGTTTACACAACATTTCTATTTAATAGGGTACTTCAATATATACGCATCACAGCTTTTACAAAAATATCCTAAAGCTATGGAGATTTTAAAACTCATAATCGAACTGCCATTACCACCATAAATGAGTCGAAGAAAACTCAAGTACATAACAAGAAATAACTTATAGGTTTTCTGAGATTTTTCTATTTTACTCATTGTAAAGAAACAGCAGAAGTTAATCAATCAAACTAAGTGACCAAAAAAACATCACAATGTGGCAGATTGCATGTTCTAAAACTGCCCACAGCAATCTTTCTCATCCCCCGAGATCTTGCACACCATCATTTTCCTGTTCCTCTCCTTCACAAACCTGAATTAGCTATAGAGACCACAGTCACCAGGACAATGAGGTAACTAAGGCTATGTACATCAGAGACCTGTACACTAGAAATACCTAGTTCCTACCTTAGTCTTCCATATAGCCCTTGCTCTTCATCTTATTTGCTTGCTTTTCTGGTGTTGTGCCAAAACACAGACCAAAACCAGCTGGGGGGATGCAAGAGGATTAGCCTATCCTTTTTTGTATCATAACCCACCACCAAGGGGGAACTTAAGGCAGAAACCTACCTAGAGTCAGGAAATGTAGCAGACTATGAAGCAGTGTTGCTTACTGATTTGCCTTAAGGATTGTGTTCAGCTCCTTTCTTATAAAACCAAGTACTACAGCCCACAGTAGGCAATTTCTCCATCAATAAGCAATCAAGAAAACAACCTCTAATCATCCACAACCCAATAGGTTGAGGCAATTTTTCAATCAAGGATCCTTCTTCCCAGATGTTTCCAAACACTGGGAAGTTGACAAACACTCACTAATACAATCCAGTATCAGCTCATTACAGCTCATTATCAGTCACCATACTGTAAGAATGCCACAGCATGTGACAAGGCCTTCTTTCCATCTATCACAGTTCCTACTGACCAAGCTTCCAGATGTATAAATATGGGACCTTTAAATGCTGACTCACCCATCTGCAAGTCATTTCTACACTTAAGATTTCCCAAATCCTTGAACATTATAGACCAGGTACAAGCCCCATAAAAAAATAACATTTAAAAAAAAGTTTTAGGAGCTAGAAAGATGGCACAATGGATAAGCTTGCATTTTCTGTAAGCGTGGAGCTTGAGTTTGCACCCTAATAACCCCTATAAAAAGCAAGCCATAGTTGCACTTGCCTATAATCCCAATATTGGGGGAAGCCAGCCAGGTGGATCATATGAAACTACTAGCCAGCCATCAAGCCTGTTGGAAACAGAGAGCTACTGATTCAGCCTTTTAAGTTAAGAGACCCTATATCAAACTAATAGGGTGGGAAAGAATAGAAGAAAAAACTGCTGTCTTACATTGGTGTCCACATGTACATATAGGTTCACATACTCACACATTCATATGTATGTAACTCACACACATGCACACACACAGAGGGTAGGAGGAGATATTCATAACTGAGGCTTCATGCAGTATCAAATAACTCGTAATTCATCTTGGTTCTTACATGTGACAGCAACTAGTCTAATTCTAAAGTTAGCTAATAAAAGGTGAGTCCAATATGCAGAATATATCCTAGGATTACAGCATCATGCTACCTGAACTGAAACTCTACCACCTACAGGCTCAGGACCATAGCCAGACCTTAGATCAAACTTAATCATTTAGGATGAGCATATATCAAATTTTACCGATAAGACTGAAGTTCACTTTTTACATTTGATATCCCAAAAGCAATAGCAATCACAGTATGTGTTAAATGATCTCCAGGATCCCTCTGTACCATCTGTGAGGCCAGCCTGAGTAATCAGCCCTATGTCCTAATCTCTGATGAAAACGATTTCAGTTTATTTACATGATACCCTAATCACTACATATTTGCCTAAGGGAGTTAGCAAAGCTTCAAGGGAGTTATCCAGACTTCTGTATCTATGTAACTTAATATCACATGTAGACCAAAGAATCATAGATAATAACATATAATCCTATCATATAGACACACTGAGTGATACTGACTTAGATCACAAAGATCTTAAATCCCCTTGAAGTTGCTGATGTAAACAGCTTGCACCAAAAAGAGAAGGCACTCTTTCTTTCCCTAAGAATGTTTCCTTCATTCTTTGCACTTGTCCTATAAAAATCAGAAGCTTAGATAACACTGCCAAGATGCAGGACTGAGAACACAAACACAAGCAGGCTATCCTGACAACATTCTAAGTTAGCAGCCATTAACTACATTCAACTCAAGGTCAGGAAAGACCCTAGAGATATAAGGTATGGGGGAGCCCTGAGTACAGAGTCAGGATCACGTTACACCAGCAGTAGGGTGGAGCACTGCTTAATAGAGGTGATGACCCCCTATAAGCTTCATGGTGTCACTCTCTGAAACAGTGTGTAGCGGAACTGTAGCTGCTCCTGTGTATTTCTTGGCTGTGGTTTATCTCAGCCTCTTTGAGAAATGAGAAAATTTTCGATATATTTTTCTGTTTTCCTTGATTATGTAAAGATCATACATAATAACTCAACAGAGTCCTTTGCATCTCACTGAGATACATACAGTTCATCAGGATGTGTACATAAGATAATTTGTATTTGTTAAAGTGGCCACAGTATACTTGATACCACATGTCACCTCTCTAATCTACTAACTTCTGGGAGGAAGATTTATTTTTTTCCCTAATCATTGAGGGTAATAGTTAATTTTATGTGTCAAGTCTACTGGCTAAACATTTTTTCTGTGTGCTTAGGTGTTTCTAGAAGAGGTTAGCATTTCCCTGGGAATTGGCATTCTCTGCCTCGATTTCCGACCCCCTCTCTTCTCCTTTCCTTTATCCTTCTCCGACTGTATAAACTAGCATATCAACAAACATCTCACTTCTAAATTTTCAGGTCCATGCATTGTTAGATGGGAAATGACATCATCAGTCATTTAGCCATTTTACCAATACCCCTATCCTTACTCATTCCCCATCTGTGGTAGTTTGAATGAGAATGAACACCCTAGGATTATGTATTGGAATGCCTAGTGGCTAGCCTGTGGACTACGAGGTGGATGAGGAAGGATTAGGTGTAGCCTTGTTGGGGGTGTATCATTGGGGTGGGCTTTGAGGTCTAGTCACACTCTCTTTCTGTCATCATCTTTTATATGCTCCACAGGGAGCAACTATTTTAATTCCATCTGGTATAACTAGTTGCTCCCTGTGGCCTCTCAAAACATAAATCTCTTTTTCTTTACAAATATTTTCTTTTGGTTCAAATTATCATTTTCTTCTATATAAAAAAGAAAAGAAAACATAGATATGAAATCTCACTCTTCCTTTACACCTATTATAAATAATAAACTACACCCATACTTTTTCTTTTACTAGATAAATAGACTACCATAATTTTTAGAATTCAAAATAATCTTTACATAATTTCATGCCTTACTTTTACAATATAGTTCATACAAGTGATAACCGTGTTGTAAAACAGTGTACGGCCTTGGGCAGAATGCTTGCCCTCTATGAAGTTCAATTATCCTGTCTCTGAGATGGAACTAAGTAAAATATCTAGGATTGGGATACAGCTCATGATTTGTCTGTCTTAGTAAATATTATATGCTACTTTCATGGTCACCCCTAACCTTTCATCTCTCATGTGTACATCCTTTACATCTTTTAAAGCTCATGCACAAACTTTCTAAACAGACATATTGATTTCTTTAAATACATATTATAAGGTCAAAGTCTAACTAAAAGCCATTTCCTCTTTTTCTATATCCACATACTCTTCCCTAGGTCTTGTAGTAATATTTTTTCATAACAAAGTTGAATTGTTATGTGTTTAAACACATTGTCTCTGAGTAGCTCTTAGATGGCAAGGCCGTTATGTTCTAGATTTATATCACTTCCTTTCCTTTCATACTGTGGTATATTCTTGGCCATAATTGTCAAAATACCAGTATCTCTAATTAATCTATCTCTCAACAAATAGCCAACAATCATCATCGTTATCTCTCAGTTTCCTTGAAGACAACAAATAAACAACAAATTATACTCCATAGGCTTTTTTCTTCATTAGCATCCACATGCATAGGACAGAGCAATGCTCTTTAGCTGCAGAAACAAAAGACAAAGTTCTATCATCGAGCGATCTCTGACCTAGCTCATGGTTTGAACAATGAAATCTCTGGATCATTCCCTTCTCTCCCCTGAAATACTGCAACACTAATGTTTTCCAGTTATTGGTGTAAGGATTGTTGAGACAGTGCTTGTGAAGGTCGCGTGATAACAGTCGTCCTGGTATACCTCTCATTTGGCCTCCAAAGACAGAAATCAATTCATCATTCTCAAAGGAATTTTTTTATGAAAATCCATTTTAATAACTTTTTGTGACTGAGAACAAAGAAACTGATATAGGAAACATATTCAGTTATTTTAACATGTATGTTGTCATAAATAAAAATCATATTAGATGTATTTTATATACAAATGATAGCTTCTAAATATTTTAGGTGTGCATTTATCTTATAAAGTAAAATATGCATTATTCTACTACACATCACAGGTTTTTCAATGACCCAAGAAAACATCTACCATATACTCTGCCACTAACATGCAATATAAAACAAAAAAAAATTAAAATAATGAAAACTTTGCATTATGACCAAATAAATATGGAAATTACAAATTACTACTGAGAACCATTCTTGGCTTGTATTTGTATGACACAAAAACATTGAACAAAAGAATAACAATTGTTTTTGAAAGCATGACTTAGTACAAACAGGAATTATTTTTATTTAAATTTATTATTATAAATTTATTATTATTATTACTATTATTAGTGTTAGGAGTAGTAGTATTTGCATGTGAGTATTTGCCTGCATATATATCTGTGCTCCTGAGGCAAGAAGAGGGCATTGGTTCCCTTTAGACTGGAATTACATAGTGAGCTGCCATGGTAGTGCTAAAGATGGAACATGGGCCCTCAGGAAGAGCATCCAGTGCTCTTAACCCTGAACCACTGTCTGAGCCCTTTACTTTATCTTACTGTTTTAAAGAATTTTACACAGAAGCATTGCATTTACAACATTCCCAACCATATCACTCTTACCTTCAATTCTTCCTGTATCTTCCTCTGTAATTCATGGCTTCTTTTTTGTTATTATTATAAATGTCTGTTCATATTTGCATGTAAATACAACTCACTAAGCCCATTGAGGGTTGTTTGTATCACCCTGTGTTTAAAACTGACCACTTGAGATTGGATAACCTCATTGGCTCATCTCTGTAGGAGACTGAATCTTTTTCTCTCAGCCAACATTAATTATTTGTAGTTAATCATCTAGGGGTAAAGTCTTGTAAGATTTTTCCCATCCCTGTTTGCATATTTATTGGTGTCATTGTATTAGTCTGGTTTAAGCAACTGTATTGTTGAGATTGCATATATGTAGCTTCTCTATCATCAACAAAAGATATGACATCATAGCAGATATCTAGGCCCTGTGTCTCTTACAGTATTTCCAATCCCTCTTCTATAATGTTCCCAAGCACTATTTGTAGGGTTTTTTTTTAAAGATATATCAGTTGGAACTGGTCAATCTACATCAGTTGTTCACTGGATTTTGACCAGTTATGTCTTCTGTCTCTGCTGTGAAAAGAAGCTTCTCTGATGAGGAGTGACAGTTACACTTATATGTTTGCATAATGATATTAGTTAAAATGTAGTAGACATACTGGTTTAGGAGAGAAACAGTAATGGATTCTCATCTAGGATGTATGACCATGCATGGGTAGTTGGCCATGACCAGGCATGAGTAGTTGGTCTTGATCCATTCATGGGGAGCTGGCCATGATCCATTCATGGATAGATGGTTATGTCCACAGTGATGATTATTATTACCATGTACCATGTACTAACCAAGTCTTAAGTACAATAAGACAGCTCTTGATTATGGCCAATATTAAATTTCCACTATTAGACCACTAGAGATATCTTGCCATGCTTGTGATTTTTGTAATTCACAGGCTTTACAGCCAGGTAGAACTATTGATTACACTTTTTCCTGGCAGCTTGCATAGCACTTTCAGATACTAAGAGAACTACTTTTCCTCAAGGAGGAGGCTTTCAGGTCAGTTCTAATTAATTCCTCCAAGTCGTGTGTCTGAAGTATATGGTGTTGTCATCAATAGGGTCTCACCTTTAAGTTCTTAGAGACAGCCAAAGGAAACACACACTAGTCCTTGTTGTTTGCGAAGTCTCTTAGACTGCTATTACAAATAGCTACAAGTTAAGTTTTCTAGGCCTGATATTGGAGTATTTATTAGGTTATCTACAACTCTCAAAGAAGAATTATTTGAGACTTAAACTTTACAATAAGTTCTTAAACAATGATAAAAATAGTGCTTAAAACATGTGAAGACATATAACACTCTAGTTGGGTTTAAGTTTCTGCCTCTGATAGAGATAGCCTCTACTCTATATGAGCCCCTTTATACTTTGTTCTGCAGAAAGAAATCTATATGCACACAATACTGTAGTGGGATTATGCTGGTAATGTTGTATATATTTGCTCCACCTATGGATTTATTAAAAGCTGACTGGCCAAAGGAAGACAGGAAGTGTGGGCAGGGCTACCAGGGTAAGAAAATTCAGAACATCACAGAGTAAAGACAGATGCCATAGCGTTGGCGTATCAGCCAGGAGATGCAGAGGAAATGTTGCTGAGTAAAGGTACTGAGCCACATGGCTGAACAAGATGGGTTGAGTTCAGATGAAGGAGTTAGCAAGTTATATGTCTGGGCCCTAGTTCGATCAGCAGAAAATTAATGAATTTTGTCGGTGTGTCTCTGTGAGACTGCAAGTATTTCTGCTGAACTGTCAGACTGCTTGTGAAACCTCTGGTCTAGACCAGAAAGTCCGATTCAGAAACCTAATACAACACAATACAGTTGTTTGTTTCCTTTGAGTTAGTATTTAGTCTGGATGTTATTCTAATGACTGGGGAAATACAAGACTCAATGGCCTTGGAGTATATAAGCAGTACCACCATCCCTGCTTATGCCAGGTACAGAGAGAAGACAATGTAGGAATAAAAACACCAACACTATAAGACTAACCTTTGGAATGCTTTTGTTTTACCTCTATATTGTCTGCTGGCTAAAAAGTAAGATGTAAGACAAACTTTGGGATGTTAAGTCTACCATCTTCTTGGATTCCTAGCTCTCTAAATAGAACAAAGATTCCATTCCTGGGTTTTGCTCATGCAATAAGCAGCAAAGACAGCTTATACATTCAGATAACTTGTACATATAAAATACACACTTCTCTATTAAATTTGATAAATAATTAACATAAGCATAGAATCTGTCAATGGAATGAAAACATTAATGCTTAAAAGAAATCAAATGTATCATTAATATTTATGAGTTTTGTATCTAGATCTATCTAATCCTTTACCATGAACTAAAGTTATACAAGTCTAAATTATGTAATTAGATATAAGACTATTAGGATTATTTAAGAAATTTGAGAATCAAAACAGGAAAACAGTATAAAACATGGCTAAATAGAAAGAAGCTATGTTGAGTATTAAAAAACAACTATAAAAAATCTCATAGAACACTAACAAAAATAAAATCCAGTGAAGAATATGACTGATGTCCTTCTCCTCTGATATATTTCCTCTGGAAGAAGAAGCTATCAAATTAAAAATAATCATTATTATACAAGTATAATATAATATATAAAATTAATATATAGAATTAGTTTCTCACAGAACCTCAACATGGAAAGGCTCAGTTTTTTGAAAAGATTCAGAAATATCTTAATTAGTACTAGATGCACAGAACATAAAAGAAAACCAGAGAGATCAAATAAACCAAAGTAAGTGTGAAATTCTATACCATCTAACCATCAGACTTCAGCAAGTTTGAACTCCCATCAATTCCCATTACACGACTATTAAGAAAACACAATTGAAATTTAAAGACTACTAAAGTCATTTTCCAGCCTCATTGTGACACATCTGTCATTTACAGGTTAGGGACAAACCTAAACCAAATTAACAACCAAATAATTAATTTAAGAGCTATAGCAATGGTTTTCCAAGTGAAAAGATGGACATGGGGAGGCAGGGCAGAATCACATGTAAGGAGCTCATCTCTATACTTTGATATGAAAGACTCCAAAATGAAAACCCAGAAACACAAACTCAGGGCTAAAAAGCAATTCAAGCCCTTAGACCAGAGAAAGGTGACTAATTTAAATCTACATTCACATCCTTTCCAATTGTGGGACTTTAGACAACTGTCTTGACTGGTCCTAGTATCTCTACATTAAAAATAAAAGCATATGAATTCTTCCTTCACAGACTGTTATAGTGATTAAATGTTTTAATGTATATTAAGAGATCAGTAGAGAGTAGTAGATGAATAAATTATGTTCTTCCTCCCCCCACCTCTATCCCAGAAGATGCTAGATGAAGATTAAGAAATACATTCCCCTTTCCCTACCAAAATGAACCACTATATATTAAAAGCCTAAGGGAGAGCTGCCAAACACCTAGACATTCCTAGTAGGTTCTCATGCTGATTAACTGTCTTATTGCCAAGATGCTGGTACCTATTGTTTACATAACTGCGAATTAAGTCACTTTATTCTTGACCTTAACAAGTTACTGTATTCTACTCTTAATTCTAGGCTTCAAGACAAAATGATTACTGAGAAACTCTTTGTCTTTTAAAAGGCATTGTTTAAAACTCAAACCTATGAATGTCTTTTTAACCTTTCTTTCTTTTTCCTACCAATTCTATGCAAATGAGCACTTCAGTAGCTAATAACTGATATTAGGTTAGCACAAATGTACATGGATACTATTGTCTCCATCCATTAGTCTTTCAAACTTATCAAGAAGGGTGCCTGGCCCAGTTTTATTACTACTTACATAAAAAAAAAAATCCTGAGTTTAAATGTGAGCTCTGATTTGTTACAATCCTAAGAAAAACTATATCATCTTTCATGTCTCCCTGTATAAAACCACACAGAGCAGCAACACACCACAATGTACAAATTGCCACACCAACCAGCATAATCATGTGAGAGAACAGCATTTCTCCTCAGATCATACAGTGTGTACAGCCTCTTACAATCATTGTCAAAGGTTGCTGTCCCATTCAGCCAGGTCATTAACAAGTCATTGCCTTTTGAGTTCCAAATACACATATTTTATACTGTGGCTTTCAAATTTGGCCCTACTTTTAAAAAAAATTATAGACACATTTTTCCTGACACCCCAGGTCTACCCACAGCAACTGAAAAGTTTTTTGAATGACTCAGACAGAACTATGTCACCTCTGAGCAGTGACAGTTTAGCTTCTTGTTTTCAATGCTGATATCTTTGTTGCCCTGCTCACCTTACTACTCTGTCTTAGCCCAATAAATGAAGCAGAATAGCAGTGGTAGACAGCAGTCAGTTCCACTGTATCATGGATTCTCAATCAAAAGAGAACTGTTCAATGTGTCATTCTAAGCCAAACTGGAAATAATCTTTTATCCTATGAAAGGTACTTATCCAATTTTTTGAAGACTATGTATATTCAATGCTAATTTTGATCAAAATATATGTTGAAAGGACATTTTCTATTGTTGCTTTTGCATATTAGTGGTTGTTTGACTGATCTTCAAACACCTAACTAATTTCACAGTTTTGTAATGAAAAATTTGGCAGTGTATTTTTAAATTCCTGCATTTATTTTTTATTATAAGTAAAGTCATATTTTTTATCCATGTATACCCTTGTTCAAGTTCCCTTTCCCCTCCTGCCCCTTCCAGTCACTCTCTCTCTCTTCTCCACATCACTTTATCTCCTCCCCAGCAAGGGCAGGAGGTCCCAAGGTCCCAATATGGCTTAGTTCAGCATCCACTCCAGGCAGATACAATTTTCTCACCCCAACATCAAGACTGGGTCAGGTGTTTGTCTGGAGGGAATGGGCTCCAAGATGCGGCGGGTCCAAGGTGTTTCAGATCCCAAGCTGTTCAATGGTTGTGGTCTGCAGCTTGGATATACATGCATGTCCAAGCTGCAATTTCCTGCATTTAAAAATGAGTTTCCTCAGATCTAAGTTCATGGCTATTGCTGGATTTTTATCTTTTGTAATTTCCATATACTAATCTAATCTGAAACCTATTCTGGCATTGAAAAAATCCCTCTTCTTTTCTTATTCCCAGTAAAAAATTTGTATTAATCCCCTTCATAGTTTGATAGATATAATAAAATTTAATAAAGCTATATTCATAGATTTATTTGTAAATAAAATTTTGTGTTTGTTTGATAGATATATACTAGCTATACACATTTTCTCCATAAATTCACGAGTTTTTATAATCTCTATGATCTGAAACTTCCAAACACTCATATAGTTTGGCTTCATCAAAATTATGCAATTGTATTTTAGAAATGTGTCCGCTGTGCTCACATGCTAAAGTGCTGGCATGTAATATTAACAAGGCTTACATGTTCACCTTAATATTGGAATTGTAGAGATTTTTCTAAATCCATTATTGTTACTTGTTATTATTTCACCAGATATGAATGAGTTTTATTATTCTTTTCTGAAAACCAGCTTTCAGCTTTGCTGATTTTTTTTGATTATCATATAGTTCTTAACTTTTTGCCTCTAAAATACTTTAAATGTTCTCCCTTATGTCTTTCTCCATGTGTGCATTATCATTACTATATACTAACATTAATTTCAATCTGCCTACACATGGAATGCTATTTTTCTTCTGACTCCTCCTGCTTTCCAGACCTCCATCTGGGATCATTTTCTTTGGCTGGAATAAAATCTGTGCAAACTGCTACAACAACTGATGTGTTCAAATTTGTATCTGTCAACAGTACCTGAGTTTTATTTTACTTTTATTTTTTTAAATATGCACAGAGGACCAGCTATATCTATGAACCACCACTGTCCATTCACTTCACTATAAAAGCTGATGTTAAAGTCTCAGTTTCCAACACCAGTTTCTAAATTGCCTAGAAGTGTTTTATACCACCAACTGATGCTGCACTGGCTGATAAAGTGATACAGTTATATCTGATGTCATCATTTTTTTAAGATCTTTAAAAAGACACCAAAAAATCTGGATTATTAAGGTCTACTCTTCCATGCTTAGTATTTCCCACCTCACAGTATCTGTTGAAAAATATTGATTCCCTTAAAATTTGACTTTTATTTACATACTTTTTAAACTTTATTTATTTATTTGCCTTGGTGTTTGCCTGGAACTGGAACTACAGACAGTTGTTAGCTGCCATGTGGGTGCTGGGAATCGAACCCGGGTCCTCTGGAAGAGCAGACGGTGCTCTTAACCGCTGAGCCATCTCTCCAGCCCCTACATACTTTTTAAAGATATTGGCAGTATTTTGGGCATTTTTTTTCTCCCCACTATTCACATCATCCTGCACTTTTTGGACTCTATTGTTACTATGAAGTTTTTTTAATCTCTAAGCCTCTTTTAACTCCCTCCCTTATATTTATTTCATTAGAGTTATAGCATAATAAATTCAAGAAGCTTCTTTGTTGATAGGGGTTTGTTGGGCACCTTGAATTAATAATACTTTGCTTCATGAACAACATTTTTTTTTCACAGCTGGTATGATCTGCAATGTTTGCCTTACTCAACTCCCCTCTTGTATTCCTCTGAATTTCTAATTAGACATTTACAATATACATATGAATATTGATACCTCCTGAACTTTCCTCCATGTACTTTGGTATATCTGTTGTTGTTGTTTTTACTCAGTTCAAGTTAGGTACTCATGTAGGTGAGACTTTATGAGTGGGACTATTAACATTACTAGGGGATGCAATCTCACAGCAAACTCTTTGATCCTATGGCTCTTAAAATATTTCTGCTCACTCTTCCAAAATGTTTTTGGAGCCTTAAGTGTGGGAGTTGTTTTGTAGATGTATCCACAATCCTAGACACAGAACTACAGACAAATGATGGATTCTGAAAGGAAAAGAAATGGTCTTCTCCAGAAAAAGGCTCCCTAAATTTGATTATCCAATACTGATAGGGTCAACCTGAGAGCACATACATAAAGTTAATTCTATGTGAACTGAACAGATTATACTTATATACTTAGGAATATTGTATTTATGTAGTGCTTTGGGGTGTGTGTGTGTGTGTGTGTGTGTGGAGAGAGAGGGGTGCGTTAAAAAAATTTGAGAGAGGAGTACATGGGAAAAGTTTGTGAGGGGGAGAGAGAAAGTGATATATTTATAATTTTAAAAATAGAAATATATTGTATGTTCCTGTTATGAAACATTTCTAGATTTTTTACTCCAATGTGAAAGTGTATCTGAATAAGAATCACAATATGTAATCTTCTAAGAGTGATGATTTGAAAAACCCCAGATGAGACCACATCTGTTCTCACCTGTGCAGACCAAGGAAAGGCTCCTCATCCTTTGCCCTCACTCTGGAAGTGGGAGCCAATCAAACCACAGGAACATTTTCAGCAGGTAACCTGTTACACTTCTTCTGGCTTCAGCATCACCAATCAGGCGTCAGCGGTCAGTCTAATATGTGTTGTGACTTTCTCACACACAAATCCTCTATGGTTTGCCGCTATAGAAAACACTAAAAATGTAAGGTGTCTCATGGAAACCTTTTTCTACATGGCTTTGAGGGGAGAGAAAACAACATTCCTCTCTCAAAAATGGTCAATAAAGACTCACAATTGCTCAGAAATCTCTCTAAAAAGCAACCTCACTGCAACTCATCCTCCCTCATCTCCCTCAAGATGAAGGGTCCAGTTATGCCCTTTGATTGATGTCTTGATGCCTTAGAGAAAGAGAAGCCCATTCTGTACCCCTTAATGATACTTGACATATTCAAACAAACTATGAAAGTTTTGTTAAGCTGTAAGCTCTCCTTTATATTGTGCATGGCAAGAAAGTTATAACCTACTTACAGGATTGATTTAACAGAAAGTATTTAAAGATGCAGGCAAAATTATATGTTATAAATGCCAACTTTTACAACATTCAAATTCTAGACGTAAAATAAAGACAATAATTATGTTGCTCACAAAGAAAGCCAGGTGGGAGTGCATCTATAAAGCTTTCTAAAAGATTAAGACATATCTCAATGATGCAACAAGAAGGTTTCTGTGGGAAGCAGGAAATACCCTCACCAGAAACATATGATTATACCTTCACCCAACCCCTAGTAAGATAACTACCATCTACCAGAAAACTCCTATTTTTCTAAATGCTTTGCTCCTATTACATGAAGAGAAGGCCAAGTATCTTGCTTGACCTCTGTGTAGAAGCAGTGATACGTCAAGCCCAGAGATTTCTCACTAGACTTTGCTGAACTGCCATGAGGAGTCTCAATGGAAACAATAATCAACTGGTATTACACAGAGGGCTATCCCATATGCACAGAGACCCTAATTCTCATAAATCAAAAGTTCTACTTGAGTGCAACTGATCTATTTTAGAGAAGCCAATCCTGCCCAGAATCATATTTGTCTCTGCACATTCCCTTAATCCTTAGCAGTATGAGCTCTGTAAACACAGTATTTGAAGTAATAACACATTATTTTATATAAAAGCCCTAGAGTCCTGCATCCCCAAGCACTTTTCTAGTAAAACAGCCAAGTTACCTAAGCTGCTATTTCAGTTGCTGCTTTTTGGTAAAGCCAGGGGCCTAGAAGTACAGTAGGCCTGTGGCAAAGGGTTATTTGATATTAAAGGAAATTAGTGATTCAGAAAGAGAGAGAGAGAGAGAGAGAGAGAGAGAGAGAGAGAGAGAGAGAGAGAGAGAGCAGTTTCTATTGGCAAGTCCTACAAAGCAAGTGTGGATGCAAAGGGAAGAGTGGCCTGAGCTGAGAACAGACATTGACTATCTATCTAGTTGATGCTTACAGCCCAGAATCTTGGGCTCTGAAGCTGCTTTGTGCATGTAATGCTGTCAGCTTGCTTGCGAATCTAATCCTCACAAAACACTGTTTTCCTTTACACCAACCAAGCATTCAGCCTTTACAAACCATCACAAAGGACTTTATGTGGGTATTTAAATCAATCTCCCTAAAATTTTTTTGAATGATCCAAGTGATTATTTGTTTTCAATTTTACTTCTGTGATCAAACTACTTGGGGAGCACATATTAAAGAAGGCATTGGACAGAAGAGGAGAGGTTAACAGGCTGCCAATGAGATATATTCAACATACGTGACAGCTTTGGAAAAAAGTATAATTAGGAATTAGCCAAGTATTGGAGACCATAGGCTCCAAAGAACAGCTATCAAATTTATTCAAGTCACAGTGCAGAACCACTGAAGAACCTTGGGTCACCTCAAATATAGACACTATAGTAGTTATTTATAGTCAGATCAACATAAGTTAACAAAAAAATCACAATGTAATATATAATATTATATAATATAATAGATAAATATTAACTACTATTTCCATCATGAAGACATTCACAGTCTAAACCACATTTACAACAAAGATATTTGTTGAATGATATTTTCTCTACAAGGTATACCTGCAAATCATCTTACTATCACTATAGTCTTTGCTGCTATTGTTTATTATTATTGTTTGTACATGATGTATGTGTGAGAATATGTGCCACCGCCACATGTGGAGGTCTGAAGATAACTTTGAGAAGTTCTTCCTCTCCTTCCATTACTATATGGATCCCCAGCTGGGAACTACAGGCAACTGAGGAATCCAGAACTGAAAAGAAATGGTCTTCTCCAGGGAAGGGCTTCTTAAATTCTGAATGGGTCAACCTGAGAGCATATACATAAAGATTCTTAGTATTTTCCTTTCTTTCTATCATTGGGATCAGGAACATCTGCTAGAATAATCGTCAACTGTGACTTGTCTGATGTGTCCATACCAAGTAGCCAGATCCTGTCTGACAACTGTTTTCTATTCTGATAAACAATGCCTTTCTGATTCTCTTTGTCATGCAGGAGTTTGACTGGACCTCTAACTATATTTTGATGTCAGCTTCATTCCAGACCCTGAAGCTCTAGTTTCAAACTCCACTGCCTTTGGATATGGCTTGAGCTAATCCTGGCCCTTGGTTATCAACTCTCAACCCTTGTTGTCATTCAGGGCATGTATTTATGTTAATAATCAGTCCAACTAAAGAGTATATCCCAGAAACCCTGGACAAATTTTAATTTTTCAGGTCCTGTTTCCTCTTTGCAAATACATGAAGAACATTAAGAGTTGACTCAGTGGGTTATCATAGATAAAAATGTAAAGGTAAAATATATAAAATAGTGTTTGGTACATTACACTGCAAGATACAATAGATGCTGAAAAGATAAAACAGGATAATTCAGTATGCTAATGAGAAAGTTTACTCCCTTAATGCCCTCTGAATTCTTAATTTCACCTTTATATTATGAGATAAAAGTCAATCATCACTTCTTCTTGAAATTGTCCTTCTTTGTGCACTTACAACAATCCAATAGGCTGGGCAGGTCACATCCATGTCATCAGACTACCTGCTTCCTGAAGAGACTGAGGTGTGCATAATGTACATGGTGAGTCTGAGGCCATTAGACTATAATCCCTACTTCTTGCCAGTGCAAATCATGAACTAGATTTTCTGGAAATGGTATGTGATCTTATCACAAAACCACCTAATGAAAGAGTGACACATGCCTATTTAATGAAGCTGGAAAAGGCACAAAGAGATTAGTGACAAAGTATTCACTAGCTTATTACTCATTTGAATCTGCAAGACAGTGAAAAAGGCATTCCATTTTCATCCTGAAAGCAGAGTCAGGCCATCTCCTTACCCAGACTAAACTTTTAATTTACGACATACAGGATAAAAATGAAGTAAAGTATGCCAGATGGAAAATATTTATGGAATTATTTTATAAGCAGCACAGCATCATTGAGACTAAAATGGAATCCTTCTACAAATTGAATTATGTGAGGCAAAAAAAAAGTGAAGTTCTATACTCTACTACCTATCAATGTGAGATTTTCCATAAACAGTGTCTTTAAGTATACTGCATTACATGTATGCTTATGGAAAGGAGAAATATGAGCCCAGCAGCAACAATAAATTAAAAATATATGCAAGGAAAATGTCTTTTAAAAATAATGGCAGACATTAGAGTGTTCTTAATCTAAGAGACATCATCAATTTTAGAAAACACAAAGGTATGAAGTAAACACTACCTCGCAGTCCACCAAGAAACAAATTCTAACAACATGTGATATTGAATTTGGTCTCCAGACCTATGAGGTATCTATCTCTGCCATCTAAACCACCCAGTCTATAGTGGCTCTTTGTATCAGTCATGGCAAGTTATAGGCAATAGGAAAAGTACCCATGGGGTGCATTTTGGAAGGAGAAATCCCTCAGGACTTGTTCATGTACTACAAAACATGGCATAAAGATGAAAATAAGCAAGGCTGACTTTAGTTTTAACTTAGAGGCACCTACATACTCGAGTTTTCACTTGATGAAATGTTGAATGTTGGGAATTTGAATTCATATGAACTAGTGAAGTCATGGATCAAAGAACAGAACCAACTACTGTCATTTTACTAGACCTGGATAATTCCCAACTGCATTCTAAATACCCTTATGTACTTAGAAACAAGTAGTTCTCAGCATTCAAGAAGCTCCTTTTGCAGAAGAATGTGACCATCAAAAAATGCACAATTTTTCAGAATACAGAGAACAATTGATCGTGGAAGGCTGAGCCACAACAGAAACACCTGCAACCCAACCACAGTACCCAAGGCCCAGGAAACACTATGGTAGAGGAATCTCGAAAAATTATAAGAGGAGAAAATATGAAAAAGTGCTGGGAGATTGTGTCTACTGAATAGACACACTACAGCAATAATTGAGCTGCAGAAACAAGACCCAAACAATGACAACAGCAGCAGATGATGCTACTGTGGAAGGGGACAATTTCATGGGGCACCAACCATAGACAAAGAATTATAGGAAGCTAACAACTACGGAGACAGGGGAATTTAGTCTTTCCATGGATGAGGCTCCTAATTACTCAGTAACAAATAGTCAGTCCTTAAATCATATACATGCAAGAAACACTAAAAACACACCAAAGGTTGTATTTTCATATTTTTACATGTATGTGTCTATATCATATAAAATGACACAGATATATGATGACAATAATAATCAATAAAAAGGGGCATAAATATGAGAGGGACTAAGGTAGAATAATATGGGAGAGATTGAAGGGAGGAAAAGAAAAGGAAAAAAGTAATTAAACTTTAATTAAAAATTTAATTTTATTAACAAACAATGTTGAAGGTGAAATGTTTACAAAAGTGAAAACATGAGTGCAGGAGATTTAGCTATATCAAGATGTTCCCATCTTCAAACCACAGTATGAAAAAGCTAAGGCATGAAGAATTTCAAGGATTCTTCTCTTGGGGTAGAAAATCCATTGACACAGATAACATAAGAATAACTGAGAAGAAAAGAGCACCCAGTGAAGAGGGAAGATGTGTGTGCCATCTGATAGAAACACCAGATGATAAAATGTACAGGGGAGGTAACAAATCAAATGGCAAATAACTCTATAATAAAATTTGCAATCAATAGAAATAGAGAAATCTGAATTACTACGAGGTCTAAAGAAATTATGAAGTACTATTTGTTTGAGATAAAACATGTTAAGGCTTCTTTGTTTAAGATGTGTAACTTAAGGGATGAAAACTGGTGATTTGCAACATGGGATAATTTCTCAAATGAAGTTCTAAAAGCAGCCGGAGAGACGAGATCAAGACCAGTTCTGGAGGTGCTGGGCTCATACAGCTGTACAGAAGCTCCAATGTGCATCATTGATACACTGAGTCAATGTATTAATGTATCAATATGAGGAATGAGGTATGTGAATACAGATGCAAGTGAAAGAGAGAAGAAAATTCAGTATTGCTTATTTGAAAATGTAATAATGATGTGTTGCTAAGGAGAAGAAGGGTATTTAGAATACCTTTTAGAATAGGGGTTTTAGAATAACAAAGATTTGACGTACCTGTCTTGGAGAGTAAGAGGGAAAATGAATGATTACAAACATGTAGAATGAGAGCATATTAAGGACCTCGAGAAACTTTATGGTCATTAGGTTAAAATGAATATCCTAATAAAGTCAATGAAAGTATAATAGAATTGGTAGGCGATGAGACTTAACTAGGATGGAGGATTTCCCAAGAGACCAGGAAAAAGAGCCAGAGATGGAACAAAGGAATAATATGATAGCATATCATATTGCGTGACCTGGATGAATAGATGAGAGACATAAAATCATGACCATGAGAAAGTGAATGATTAATAGGTTAGAATCCCAGAGAGGAGGAATGGGCAAGAGTTATTATAGTAGAAGAGAAAGAACAGTTATGAAGATGAAAGACTAAAGCAGGGAGTGGGATGCTTGAAATAAAGATAATTGTAAGTGGTACAGTTAGTGGTCCAGGGCCTGACTGTGCACTAGATGGAGCAATAAAAATAAATAAATAGGAATGAAGCAATTAAGGCTGTCCAAGGGTGTGGGAGGGAACATCACTGTCAACACTGATACAACAGAAAATGATTGTAGAAGAGTAGAAAGCCAGTGTCTTGGGAGTATGAATAAGTCTTCATTTACAGGGTTTTGGGCAAGACAGTAGTGAAACAATGTAAAATTTCACTTAGGAGCAATGAGTTCCAGAGATGTACTGTATAGCATGCTGATACACTATATCTGTAGAAATCACTGACACTAGATTTTGTGTTCTCATTACAACAGCTAAGAACATGGCCAATTGTCTCAATTTGATTACTCCATACATGCTTCAAAATCGTGTTATGTACATGATTAACATAATTTTTGCCAATAAAACTTTAAGGGTCGAGGAAATGGCTCCATGGATAAAGTACTTGCCATGCAAATGTGAAGAGCAGAGTCCAGATTTTCAGTACTCACATAAAGTGAAGTGGATCTGGTGGCCTACCTGTAATCCAGACCTCAAAAGACAGGAAAAGAGATCCCTAGGACACTGGTTAGCTAGACTGGATGAACCAGTAAGCTCTGAGTCTCAGTAAATAAAGTGGAAAGCAATCAAGAAAGACACTCAATACCAATTTCTGACCCACAAATACATGTTCACATATATACATGCATCTGTTCACTCCCAATTGCACACGCACACACACTCATATATAAAACTTTCTGAAGTATTATTTGATGGTGCATAATACTTGGCAGAGAGAAATAGCAGGTCAATTCAACCACAATGAGTAAACAGGGGCTTCATCTATTTGTATCCACTAAGGTAGGAAGAGGATAGGAAGAGAGAGGTATCCAGAAATAACTCTAAAAAAGGATGGCATCTCATCCACTTCTAGGCTTGTAGGTAGGTAGTAGGGTATGAGAAAAACTGACCCCACTGAGAGAACTATGGAGAAAGAAGTGCTTTCAAGAAATAGCAGGCTTTCTCATAGCTGAAAATTAAGAAAAGTACTTAGGAAAAAAACTAAGAACATCTGAGTATTTGCTATTAATACAAAAGGAATCACAAAAGGTAGACTCAACAAGTAAGTTTGAGTTAGGTTATGCGTGTATATATGTATTTGTCTCATTATATATAGATATATACATTTCTGACACATGTCTTTACTGTATTCAGTGCATATGTTTGTGTACATGTATGTGTACATTCATGTGTGTGTATGTGCATATGCACACACACATATATCTGTGCACACATATGCATAAAAGTTTCAAAATGATGAGATACCTACCCCGGAAATCTTAGAATTACAATGCTGAGCTAATATAGTTGAACAGTTTATCATCTCTTGGGAGAACACTAATACATGTAATTAGGACTTTCATCTTTGTATTAATCTCTTAGGCAATTTCTTGCTATGTGGGGAGGTGAATGCAGTGCAAGACATGGCAAGAATACTTGCTGCTTTCTGTGTTTCCCTTAAATCCCCCTGAAACTGGAAACTTCAGAATCTATTATCTGGACTACTAATCAAGTTTCTCTGCATTTATAATTTGGGAGCTCAGGAAAATTCACTTTGTTCCATTTATAAGATCGTGTTGACTATTATCAGATTTAAATTAAGCATATTAAAATAATCCTGATTATTAAAATTTATTGTAGACCTTAAAAATAAATTTTAAGGTCTACAAATAAATGAAATCCATTGTCTAAACAACATTTTTTAAGCTATTGCTGACCCCAGTGCAGGAAGAAATTCCTGAGCTAGGATTGCACCCTTGTAATTGCTAATTATAATTTGATTTTTTTTCTCTCTCAGTAAGACATTTTAGCAAGCAAATGCAAGAGAGTTATATAGATGTATAGCCATGATTTGAGCAAAAAGAATAAAAGATTTGTTAAACAGACTTTACCATGTCCATTAAATGTAGTAACGACTTTGTGATATTTGTGACATATTTCACATCTGAGCTCAGCATTCTCAAATCCCCTCTCTTGGCTGAGTATAAAACAACATGTCAACTCTAACACAGCTCAGTATCGATCAAAGTACATCAACCTCCATCCAAGAATGAACATCAGCAGATTTTCTCCCGTGTGATCATTAATTTGTGGGGTTTCTTCATCTTGTATCTTTGGTGACTGGTATGTTTGACAACAGATTCACAAAATCTGACGCAGTGAAAACAGATCTTCAATTTTCCTATTTGTGAAGTTTAGGCTATGACAGAGTCTGAAACATGCTGTGTGTTCTCAGAGACTGCTTACATTGTTGGCTCTCAAGTCACCTCCTCCATGACTTCTCTTTAGAGAGCTATCAATTGTATAAGTCACTTTTCAAGGGCCCATGCTCTGAAATGGGCTGCCATGACCTATACATGGACCTTGGGAACTTGGGACTTGGGGGGGGGGACACTGAATAAATAAAAATAATGTCTATTATTACTAGATATTGATCTGAACAGTGAGTCTGGTTGCCTGATTAAATACCTTTATGAAGAGTCATGACTCTCCACTTCCTTCCTTCTTAGCTTTACACATCATTAGAGGCTGTAGATAAAATGGATGTGTTCATTCCAACAGAAAAAAAATTTAAGGTTTCAGACATTATTCAAGTAAAGTCAAAATGTGGAACAAATTATATGAGAGAATCAAAATATAAGTCTTCATTGGGGCTGTGTAATATGGGAAGTGAGTATGTAGTATAAAAAGAATAAATATGTACCAGCATATGTAAATAATTGTGTGTAAAAGTACAATACATTTTGTAAAACATAGGTATTAAAAACCTGATATATTCATAAATATTATAAGATACAGTATTACTACAAACAGTAATTTTATTATTGTGCGAACTATATTTACTCTGTATAAATGATAGCTCCAATAAAAACAAAGCTGCAGTAGTTATGTGCAACACCCACTTCAGTTTAATTCTAAAGTATATAGAAAATAAGTCAATAATGAGGCCTTTGAGGGATTTTAATTTTTGTACTGAACTGAACTTATGGAGTAATTCGGGGTTCAGTGAACTATAGCCCATGGGCCAGATCCAGCCAGCTGTCTGCTTTTGTAAATAAAATTTTATTGGAATATAGCCACAGTGGTTCATTTATGTGTTATCTGAGGCAGTTTCCTTGTTACAGTACAGTTCAGTAGCTGTAACTGAGTTAGTGCCATCCCCAAAGCTGAAAATATTTGCTGTCTGACCCTTTACAAAGAAAATTTGATGATTGCTACACTATTAGCTATGAAGCATTCTTCAGATGATTAAAATTCTTCCCAGTCACCTTTAAGGACTTGTGAAGAGGGGTGATACAGAGTAACATATATTTAAGATGGTATGTCAACATTTTTTCTTTGAATGATCAAAATAATTGGGATAAAATAGAATTGTGTCACAAAAGCCTGAATAATTCAAGTGGTTGCCATAGTACTTTGGCCTTATCCTCATTGGAACTCTCAGCATAAATCCAAACAAACAGTACTCAAAATGACCCAAGCTCAAACATGTGTGCAATCACTTGAGTCGCTAGAAGACTAGGTCAGTTAAATAGACTGTATATTCTCACAGTCCTGGTAGCTAAAAGTACATACTTTTGACAGTATGGTGTCATCTCTCTGGCTTATTGAGGGCCATTCCCTTGTATCTTCACATACCAGAAAGGGAAAGAATGGCCTCTTATTACTTTCTCTCCCTCACTGTTATTACAAATCTACTAACTCTATCAGACTAGAAACACACTAAAATTGCCTTATTTAACCTTAATTACTCCCCAGTTGCCTTTATTCACTGTGTATGCTGAACACAATTGCACGGAGAGTTATAACTCCAGCACACTAACTTGGGGCAGGGGTAAGATTAGTCCATAAGAAGTTATATATGTTTGCTATAGATATGGAGTATTGGTTTTACCCACTCTCAGAATTTGACTCATTAAGTCTCAAGCCAGTTACCAGGTAGCTTTATTAATATTAATAAAAATTGACAGGGTGTATCTCAAGCTAAATGATCCTAAACATTACCAAATACCAATTACTTTACACCTTGGTGAATACTTTTCAGTCTGTAAAATAAAAAGATTTACTAAACAATTTAAAAATCTAAAAAGCATTCTGTACTGTTTAGAACACATTCTAGGTCACTCATGAATAGTTTCTTGTATGAAGACAGAAATTATAAGTGAAAAAATAAAGGCAATAAAGAATAAATCTAAAAAATAAACCATTAAAATTCTTCCAACTGAAAAATGTTATTGGGTCCTCACCCTCTCACTCAAAATTACTACCCTTGAAAATGTTTCTGGAATGTTCTGAAGGCTTCATTTATAACTACCACATTGGATTTGTTCAATGGTTGCTGACATGTTAAGGTTTGTTTCACTCTTTAGTATGTTTTACACTTAAGAGTATGTAAACAGCATATGAAAATTCTCAAATATGGCAATAAACTTTTTTAATACTAAAAGGTTCAAGAATAGGACATTTCCACTTTAAATCTCTCTGAGACTTTCTGTACAACTCTTATATCTTCCATTGTTATGAGAAATAAAGTCAAGTTTAAAATTTTTCAAAACAGTAAATTTTATTTTTTAAAAAGATTATTCTTAAAATAATCACAAAATATCAAAGTGATATTGTGCATCAGTTAGAATATTTCAAAATATTGGGGTTTTTTTTCTGTCAGTCATCCACAAACATACAGGCAAGTTGAATATATACAGTTTGAAGGGATTTTCCTCCTTGAGTAAACAAACCAATAACATGAGTAGTTCTCATTCAGAATATCAAGGCACCTCACCTCTATGGTTATAAGCATAAATCTGCAGTAAAAGCCAGGCACAGCCGTGGATAACGGTAACTCTGTCTCTCAAATGACTAAAGCTGAAGGAGTGTAGAATCCAGGGAGCTTAAGCTACATAATGAGACCCTGTCTCAAAAACAAACAAACGAAAAACATAAACAAAACAAAACATCGGCTGGGGTTGTAGCACATTGGTAAAGTACTACTTTAACATAAGAAATGCCAAATATGACTGTTTGATCCCTAACAGTTCCAGATAAAGAAAAAACCAAAACAAATTAGTTAATTAATTTCTCATCGACCTTTGATAAAATCATAAGACCTTAATGCAAAAGCTAAAGGGATGGCACCCTGATTTTGATAAGCACTGCAGTCTCTAAATCTGGGAAATAAGTAATCCTTGTGTATGGTTAGAATGCAAACAACTGTTATTATGTTCCTGCCACAATAACAGTGAGGAAAGGAAAAGAAAAAACTGTATTTTGACTATAACAGAGCATCTCACTGCATCGACTTTCAGATGCTTAACCCTAATTTACATAACAACTTCACAGTCTCAGTTCCTTGAAATGAAACTAATTGGGAAAACCTTCTGATCTCAATAGAAGCTATTTTTGCTCTAGAGTTTATGGGAATGGTCACCTTCCTTTGAAAATCACCTGATTGTCAGTGCCACAGTCAGCAATAATCCCCATCTAGACTTTAATGAAATGTTCCTGCCTTTCTCTGGGGCTTTCGATTCCAGTTTGGCTATAATTAACTCCAGATTGACCAATGGGCAGTGAAGGAAGCAATTCACTTCAAGAAGAGGATTATTACTACCATTATTTTGTTCCAAGTGCAGCTACTCTATTTAGAAAATACAGAAAATAGGGGCTGACGAGATGGCTCAGCAGCTAAAAGCATGTGCTGCTCTCACAGAGGATGAGGTATGAGTCCCAGCACCTGAATCCAATGGTTCACATCTCCAGCCTCCGGGGATCTGACACCTCTGCCTCCACAGGAACCCACACTCATGTCCTCACACATATATGCATCGTTTTAAAGATAAAATTAATATTTTTAAAGAAAATAAAAAAATTATTTCTCTTGCTATTCACTTCAAAGAGCCAAGGAAGAGAAAGTGAAGCATAAAAAGATTTATTCCTCACTATAGCATCATAGAAAATATATATCCACATATATCCATACATCATAGTTGTTCAAATAGCTTGTCAAATCATTCAAAACTATAGTTTAGGGAGGAACCAATATCAAGATTTCATTTGAAGTTTCATAGTGATACAGAAATTTGTGTTAGGTCTTTTATATATATTATTTATATATATATAAATATATAATTATATATTATTTATATATATATAAATATATAATTATATATATTTATATATAATTAGCTCACTTATTAACACTTCAACTGCTACTAGTCTGATTCAAAACAGGGTTATTTCTTGGTTTAATACATCAGGTTCAGTCTGCTCTGGGCTTCTCTTGTTCTGTCAACTGTCTTTTCTGCACTAGGCAGCAGTATGATTGCCTGGCAGTGTTAGACCTAGGACTAACAGACTGCCCTGTCTGTCCGGGGTGTGTACAGGCACCCCTATCTACCCTAGTACTGAATGCCTAGGTCAATAAGACGGCATTAGGAAATGAGTCTGAAGAGAGCGACACTTGCAAACTCTCTCTAAATTATTGTTTTATAGAATCACTGGAAAATAAATTTTTTATTAATTGAGCCATCCAACCTATAGCATTTTGTTATGGCCTCCCAAGGACAATAAATTTGCTCAATATGAAAGTGTCATCTTTCAATGGTCATTCAACAAGATTCTTCATCTTCTTGATGGTTACCTCAGAGACTTCATCCTATGTCACACTTTGTAATTGGGTCTCTTTCATACTGGTCCCCTTGCTGCTTCTCCAGTAATCCTGCTTTCTTAATTTGTTTCTCTTTAATACATTGACACAAGTATTATTACTTCATCAAGATATCTCTTGTCATCCTCCTACATAAGCTGAAAACTCATCTCCCATCAACACATCACTTTCTTCTCTGGTCTTCATCCTCCATCACAGTTATCAATTTCTAGTCATAAGTATAAATATAGGTATGCACATGACTGCTTTTGGAGCTTGGGCATGCTTTGCTTTTTTCTTGTTTGTTTGTTTCTTTGTTTGTTTGTTTAGAGACCACTAATGAGTGAGTACATCCCCTGCTTATCTTTCTGAGTTTGTGATACCTCACTCAGTAGGATATTCTCCAAATCCATTCATTTGCCTGCAAATTTTAGATATCATTTTTCTTACTGCTGAGTAGTACTCCATTATGTAGATATACCACAGTTTGTTAATCCATTCTTCAGTTGAGGGACATCTAGGTTGTTTCCAGGTTCTTGGGATCAGAAACACCCTGGACTGACACCTTGGATCCCACTCCCCCTAGAGGAACACCTGACTCACTATTGAGGGAGGGGGGAGAAAACTGTATCTGCCAGGAGTGGAGACTGAACTAAGCAATATTGCGGCAGTGGGACCATGGAACTGCCTGGAGCCTGCCCAGGGAGGGGATGGGGAGTTGTGGAGAAGAAAGAATGACCTGATGTGGTGGGAGGGGGAAGGGACCTTGAATAAGGATATACAAGGTTAGAAAGTGTGATTTCTTTGTTAATAATAATAATAATAAAAGAAAAAAAGTATGTACATGACTGCTTTTATCCACACTAATATGCAAGCCCAACAGAAAATTGTTATATCCTGGGTTAACTACCAGTATTAATTTTTCTGTACCAACTAAAATGGTGTTTATTACATAATAGATACAATGATTATTTATCAAATTCGTGGGTAAGTACTATTTTCATTTGAAAAAAGTGATGAAAAGTTGATGGGTGAATAGTTAATTTTTTAGATTACAAAAACCTTCTCAAATCAAAGCTCAGCTTTTCAATAATCTCTCCCTTAGAATAATCATCATAAAAAGTCCAATGGTCATTACTTCTTCAAGCATGAACTCACCCATGTGACATAACAATTTATTTATACACATCCTTAATAAAAAAAAATTGGCAACAACTACAGCTAAGCAATATTGTATCTTTTCCACTTGTAGTTACCAATAGGAAATATTTCATAGGTTATATTACTTCTATTTTTGTTTAATAAGCTAAAAATCATATCACATTTACTTTAGGAGACAAAGAGTTTCCTTTTCTTTCCTCCTGTTCTCTGTGGTGAGAGTGGTTCAAATGGAAAGAAGTTACCATTCACACATTCAATTATAAGCATTGATTTTCTGCCTACTTTGGACAAGGCACAGTTCTGGCAAATGAATTAGATCAATGAATACATTAAAAAATACTCTGTTTTCATAAAGACTTCAATCTGGGGGAAAGGAAGGGAAAAGATTAGATACAGTTAGTAAAGAAAATAAATTATACAAATGAAATACATGCTAGGTGAATTTAGAAAGTGTTAGTGAAAAGGGGTGAAGTGTAGAAGGGAGATAGGAGTTGTCACCATGGTTATATTGAAATAGATGATCAGATCTCATGGCAAGACAAGGTACTTTAGCTGTGTATGTATCTGTAGGACAAATCTTCAAATCTAAAAGAACAGGGACAGAGGCCTCTGGTTGGAGAGTGTTTGGTATCTTAGAGAAAAAAAAAGAATAGTAAAAAGAGGAACAGTGAGCTAGAGAAACAAGAGATGAACTGTGAGTGTCAGTGCAGGGCCAGACTATAAAGGTTATTCTAGGCCAGAAGAGCCATAGGCTTCATTCTTTGAGCAAGGTGAACCATTAGGATGTAGATCAGTGAAGTGGTATTGCCAGATAGTTCTAACATGCATTGTATAGAAGCTCTCTGACTTGAGATGCTCTAATAATCCAGTGAGCTTATCATAGATGGAAGGTGTATTTAATACTGCTAACCTACAGAACATAAGAGCAGCAGCTATCTACCTACCCTCATAATTACATAACTAACTAGAGCTGTGTCTCAGAACTGCTTTCCAGAGACTCAAGAATATCAAGCCATATATTTTTAGTCCAGGAAAAGATAAACATTCAAAGTAAGGATTCTTCTGGAAGCCTACACTTATTGTGCCATCTTAATTTGTGGAAATTGCTAAGGTGAGTGATTATATATCAAGTGCTATCTGTCAATTCAACCAACATGTTCTCATACCATTTAACAATATTTTACTTATATTGAACATAATTTCTTCTAATTTTTGCTTTGTTTGGGATAAAGTTTCACAACGAGGAGACCAGGGTAGCCAAAACTCATAACCTCCCTGCCTCAGCCTTTCAGGGGTTGAACTCAGGACATAAGTTTGAGAAGAGAAAAGGAAGGCTGAAATAAGAGGAGTAACTTAAAAAATGGAATGGTGAAAAAAAACTGACTATAATGTATAGAAATGTGGAGTCACATGGACTTACTGAGTTTACATGAGTAGAAATGGAAGACTGGCCCAAGTCATTTTCAAAGTGGCTTAAAGTCTGGAGTACACATTAAGTATGTTAATTTTTTAATGCTCATTGGGTATCTGTAATACTATGTATATATGTCTATGTATCTCTGTGTGTGTGTGTGTGTCTGTCTGTCTGTCTGTCTTTCCATGGTTCACTGTTCATAACTGCCTTCCAAAGGCAAGCCATAGAAGATGTAATCTTATCTCTCATTTCGGTCTTGAGGTAAACCATTAAAAAGCTCTGTGTCTTGATTTGTCTGACAATAGGTTAAAAATATCTTCATTCAAAAGGGCTTTAGTATCACAATGTAGAAGAAGTAATGGAATACAAGAAAAAAATTAAGCAGATATGCCTTGTTGGGTTTCTCCAGCACATCTATTAGCCTTAGAACAAACACCCGTTTTTGATCAATCACATTTCAATACCAGTATCCAGAACTCAAACATGTTCATGCAATGAATTCCATGCATAAACATAAAAGTATAGAACCTCAGGACACTTAAACACTAGAAGGCCCTTGAATGGGCCTCAAAAAAAGGCTACTACTGCAGAACTGATGACTTCTTTATTGATGGGGAAAAATATCCATGCAACAGGTTGGGGGGAGGAGAATGAATGCCATCTGTGTTGATCATCAAGGAAAACAGCATGTGATGTTGACTCTACTTTCTTCCCTATGCCATCTAGCACAGATGCCAGGCAGAAAGTAAAAGTTCAGCTTGGGAGAGCAAATCTGAGATGTAAATTTACAAGTCATCAGCGTCAGCAGGTGATGCTTTGTGTTTAGAAAACTGAATGGGTCCATGAAAGACATTCCACCAGAGTCAGAAAAGAGAAAAGAAATATCAAAGAGATATCAAGACATATTGAGGTCGATTCCAAAAGCACACAAGCTACTAGGAAGATTTAAATGGGAAAAGGAGTAAAATGAGGAAAAAAATAAAGAAAAATGTGTTGTCCTAAAAGAGAAACAAATATGAAAAAGTGAACTTGCACCTTGAGGAGGTAGAAAGAACAATTGTGTCAGAAGCTGCTGGCGATGGAGAATAAAAACTGGTGGTGGAATTTACAGTGTGGAAGCAATATAGAACTTGGCGAGTTTTAATGCAGGATTGAGGGCAGAATGTTGATACAGAGGACATCCAGAAAGACAAAAAAGAGAGAAATCAGAGTCAGTACACATAGGCAATCCTTTCAAAGCCATTTAGCTGTAAAAGAAAGGAAAGAAATAGATCTGCAGCCAGAGTAAGTGGACATGTAGCTAGTGGAGTTGAGAAAACAGCACCACACTTTGAATGCTGGTAAAGAACTGGGAATCAGGGAAAAATGAACTTTGGAGAGAACTGACAAATTGATGTCTTTGAGCAGGTGAGAAGAGAAAATGAGGGTCCATCTCGTCCAGACCAATGCCTGTTATTCCAAGTCATCTCAGTGAGAGAGTAGATTATAAGATAGAAGGCTTATGCAATAGTCAAATGTGTGATCACTGGGAAGTTATCACCTAACCTAAGGGCCAAACGCCTCTGCTCAGATGAGTAAACAAGGTGATAGAGGCCTCCCCATAAATATCCCTTAAGTTAGGCCCGGTTAAATTAGTAAAAATATGCTTAGAAATCCCAAGGGTATAAATGTCTGATATTATTAAAACTAAGGAAGAAATGAGTACAGCACCAAGCAAATAGAATATATAATAACACTGTCAAGTTTGTGGTAATATGCTATATATTTAATACCAATAAGTCTAGAATATCAGAGGACACAGCCATCTCTCCAACCTTTTTCTCTGGTTGTTTTGTTTTATTTTTTGAAGACACGATTTTCTATGTAACAGTCCTGGCTATCCTGGAACTTGCTTTGTAGACCACGTTGGCCTCAGAATCACAGAGATCCTCATACCTCTGCCTCCCAAGTGCTGGGACTAATGGTAAGTGCCACCATTGCCTGGCCATTAGGCCTTAGGCTCACAAAAATCCAGAACTATTTCTGTCTCCTGAATGATGAGCTTAAAGGGTGGTTCACTATTCTGTGACCTTCATGGCTTGACTGTTGGTGATTCTGTTCCCTGATAGTCCAGACTGATTGTATTAAATATATATCACCACACAAGTCAGAAAAATAACTTTAAGAACTTTTGAAAAGTAAATTTGAAGATTTTAGTGAAAGATGTACCAACTGGTTACCATTGTGGATTACAATGTATAAAGTGTCTACTCAATAAATGGCTGCTGAATTCATCAGTTAATTCAGCCTTACAGTTAATTTGTATTACATTAAATCCTCCACCTACTATTATGGCTTGCTTGTTTATAGTATAATAGTCTTGTGCACTATTTCTAATGAAATTAATTGTTTTCATTGTTTTTTTTTTCATTTTAGATATTTCCCTTACTATTAGTTGTTAAATACCATAAAGAGTATCATATATAAGTTCTGTTTGTTAGCATAGTCTTGAAAGTATACATAATTGCTACAAAATAGCTTAGCAAGAGCTGTTAAATGGCCATCTTAAAGAATAATTAATGAAGGAATAAAATGGTTTGTTTAATTGTGCTAAAATAACTGTTAAATGTTGGAATAGCTGTGTCTATTTTAATAGGATTTGGTGTTGCTTTTGCACAATTGCTTGTCAGAATGGGGTTTAGGAACAAATAAAACATTTCTTATTGAAAGAAATTATAATTATCCTCTTGTTTTATCAAAAAAATCACTAGGTTAAGGGCTTTTCCAAAATAAATTACCTTCATAAAATATAGACTACGTTTTAGATTTTTAAAGAAGGGGATAGGTGCTTAAAGACTTAGTTCTCAGGAGGACATGGTAGAGTCAACAGCAAGACTCAGTCATATCAAACCCCTAAGAAGACACTAATCCAATGCCATAAAAGATTCACAATATATCCCACCCAAAAACTAAAAAATTGAGCAGTTACAATACCCTATCCTATCCCATTGTAGAAAAAAATATGGACCCCATCAATGCGATTCATAGAGTCCCAGGTATACATGAGGATCCTCTCCTACACAATTCTTAAGATAATCTCTTTCTTTCCCACTTTTAATTACACTATCTCATTTGACAGAACTCTGAGGAATTCTTACTAAGGAAAGCATTTTGAGAGTAAATTCATGTTCCACAAAATGAAGCATGAGATTTTATCTTAAAAAGCAATGTTACATAAGGACTTTAACCAAATATGCCCATTATACTAACTGTTTGCTTTTTAAACATAAGAAAAGTCATACTTAAAAAATATCACAATAAATCTTAATTAAACCATAAGACTTATAATTAATATGAAATGGTATTACAGTATTATAATACCAAATTAAACACAACTATATTCACCCTTTAAGAACAAATGGTACAAGAGGTAAAATGCTTAGTAGTCTATACAAATAATAAAAATTTAATAAAATACACTGTTAATGTATTTCAAATTACTTAAGTGTGTGTATATAAGTGTTTTACTACATCATAAAATATTTCATAAGGCTTTATTCATTGCAAGTAACAGATCATCATTAAAACCCTCATTAACACTGCAATGAAAAGATATGTCAGGACTGGAGAGGTGGCTCAGTGGTAAAATGGTGCGGGTCAAATATGATGACCTAAACCTAGAACCCATGCAAGCCAGCTGTAGTGATATATTTGTACTTAGAGTACTGGAAAGTTTGGAGAGAGACAAATCCCTAGGGCTCACTGGCTGGCCTACCTAAATTGGTGGGCCTCAGACTCCTGATTAAATAGAACACTAGTATAGAATAAAATAAATTAATTAAAACAATGTTTTAATAGGACTGAATCAGTAGGTCAGCCCTGTATCTCAAAATCAAAGTACGGGTACTGAGGAATGAAGTCAGAGCTCGATCTCTGGTCTCCTCATACATTACCACACACACACACACACACACGAATACATATGTATTCATATACATACATACAAAAACTACAGATGTCTATTATTGCTTTCAAACCAGCATTTCTTATTCTCAAACTCTAATAAGAAAATTGAAAATTTAACCTTCTACTTATCTGTTCCATTCTACAAAAATGTGACTCATTAGTGCGATTCAAAGAGTCCCACGTATGCATGGCTTCTGCCTTACCAATCCTCAAGATGGTCTCCCCCCTTTATTTCCTTTCACTCTTTTCTGAATATACAAAAGGATGAGGGTTCTCTGCAGGTACATCTCATCTCTATAGCATAGAACTTAGGCTCTTCCTTCAATGTGGTATTAAAAATTATCCTATAAGAAAAACTGCTTGGCTATAATTTATAATTTGTGAATATTGAATCCATTCATCCCTTTAAATACTGTATGCTTTCCTCAACATACCCACAACTTCCTTGAGGGCAAAAATTCTAGTGACAAAACACTCATGCTTCCTCTAGATCACAGCATCATGCCAGGCAGGTAATGAATTCCCCATAAAAGCAAACTCACTGTGTCTTGAAAAGAAGCAATCAAGCAAACTCCTTTACAAAACATCGATTTACAAATTACAGAGCAGCAGCAAAGGGAAACTAAAAACTCTCTGCCATAATTAATTGAAGCCTAAATGGGGGCAAGTAACAAAATACTGTGCCTGTCAATTTATCTGCTATCTAATTAACTTATAAACATCTATGATGAAAACACATTGGCAATACTTAGGTATGTTTTTACATCAACGCTTTTGTGATCTCCCATACACGTTTCTTCATAGCATTCCTTTCCACTTTTTCTGAGATAGCTCTAGTTATTATTACCTTTAGCAGCAAGAAATTAATAAAAATAGCTAACCTGTTATTCTGCTAATAGTACAATAATCTGCTTTATTTAAATTATACATGCTTTAATCTATGAGTTGTCAAAAAAAGTTTTAAAACAGTTTTTCATGAAATTCTGAATTTGATATCCTAATCCATTCATTATTATTCGTGTGATCTTTTCATATTATTCATTTATCACATCCCTAAATTTCTTCATCTGGAAAGTTAGAAAGTGGTGGGTACTACTTCAAGAGGCCATGGTGATAAGTAAAAGGGTAAAAATGTACAAAGCACTTAAGAGTAACTTACATTTTATAAATACAAACACAGTTGCCATTTTGTTGTTGTTACTATGTTTTGTATGTAATATGAAAGATAACTCAGTTCTAGACGTGTTTACAATGTTCTTTATAATACATATAATACAGAACTGCAAGTGCCCATGAAAATAGGATGCACAGATATAGAATATTTTGTTATATAATAGCCAGCATACTCTATTATTTTGTATAACTTAAAACCAAGACATAGAAACTCTATGAACTATGTTTAAATGGTTTAAATGATCCAATTTAGAGATCTTAAAATAAATCATGCTGTACACACTGTCTGCTCATGTTGACTTAAAATGATAAAGTAAGGTAAAAAATATTAATGCCCTAACCCTACAAGAAGTATTAGAATTCCTCTCAAGGAACTCTCCCCCATAAACTACTTAGGATGAAAATTTAAATTCTTAGATATAAGTTAGCATGAGGTGAGCCAGAATCAATAAAGTTAAGCTGTTCAACATTATAAATGAGACAGATATTTAGAAAGAAGTTCAGAAAAAAATTATATTGAGAAGTCAATGAGAGCAAAATGGCTTCTTCTAAAAGAAGTCCAAGCCTGGTATGGTGGCTTATGCCTATGACACTTTGGATATTAAAGAAGAGGTTTACTGTGAGTTTGGGGATTGTCTGGTCTATACAGTGTGATCTAGGACTACTTGGACTCTCAGAGAGTGGGGGATGGGAAGGCCTTCTGCTTCTGCATTATCTTCGACCCCTTACTCTTATCTAAGAATGGCTACCACTTTTCTCAATCTCCTCCAAGCATGTTTGCCTCTTCGTCATTCTTCAAACACACTATTAACATTTTATTCCCTTGAATAACTCACGCCTTGGGGTTTCCACTGGTCTCATTTATTAATTCTCTTGAGTTGATATCTAAACTCTTTCAAATAAATGTTTCCACATTAAAAACTATAAGTAATTAATAATTAATTAATTTTATTTTTTAAAAGTCTCAGCTTCTCACACATGTTATATCAAGCCCTCACACACTTCCTAACCTTTTAGTCTAGTTAATGACTAATGCTGATCAATTGACTGATTGATTGATTGAAACTAAGTCTCACAACAAAGCCCAGCTGGCCCCAAACTTGTCATTCTCCTGCTTCAGCCTCTTTAAGGCTAGGATCACAGGTAGGTGCCACAGCTATTTAAATGATTATCTGCAACTGACAATCTGTATTTGTTACTAACTGGCTTATGGTGTGCCTTCACCTTGTAGAATGAAATCTCTAGGGGAGAAAAGATTTTAGTCACTACAGGATTTTCATCATATGAATAAAACCTACTATGGCAGGCTTTTGCTAAGTGCTTATAGAATTATGAAGGAAGAAAAGAAGGATAAAATGAGCCTTAAAAATAATTTTTGATAAACCTGAAGGGTCAAAGCAGTTTCAGTAAAAGTCTAGAACAATCTATAAGCATCACTAACAAAGGCTGAGCTAGTGAATATAAAATTTGTTTCCAAAGTATAATTCACAATATATGATGGAAAGTGAGGATTTGTCAAAAATGATTCTGTGACCAGGGATTTTTGTTTAAGGTGTATTTAGAGAGCATACTCACAAATCCATTAACATACACATCTACAGACAAATGGAACAAGTAGAACTTTATAAGAAATTTCATAAAGCTCCCTGAGCTATGGTAACTCCCCTAGATATATCAAAAGGAATGTCAAATCTACAATTATACGCAACATAAGGTAACTTAACAAGTTATAGTAACAGTGTATAAAGTTTTTTTTTTCTACAGAAGAAGCCTGCATGGTTCAATTGTAAGTGAAATAGAGGAGCAGGAATGAACCTTGATGCAAGCTGACAGTTACAGGGAACCCCCTGAAGTTATAAATTGAGTTCTTCTGCTAATTACTGGTCTGAAGGGGACAGGGAAGGATCCACATTTTATTTCTCTTGCTGAACTTGCAACATAAGCACTTGTGAATTTTGCATTAGGGTCAAGCTGAGAAATCCCAGCTACCTGATATAGATAACAGCACCACCTCTTATGCAAATAAGGTCAGGCAGTCTTTTCTGCCTTGGGTGACTACCAGTGAGATTTCAGTGAAACAGACTCTGAAAAGGAAGTAGATGTAAAAAAGAAGAGATACAGAGCCTATCTTAAATAAAACTTTGTCTATATATGCTGAGTGAATATTTCCAAAAGACCTTACAGTTTTGCAATACATTTCATTAAAACAGGATGTCATGCCCATAGATGACAACGTCAGCTATTCTATCTACTTTCTAAACTACTCCTTGTACGACCAATAAAGTGACACAGCAGGCAAGTACTTTAATGAAATAGGCCCAGTTCTCCAGGGAGGTGAACCTGTGGTTCAAACTAACATTTTTGATCAAATAAACACTTTATTCTTCCCAACAAAAATGTATCTTATGTGGATTCTGACAAAAAGAAAATATACTTGGGAAGCAGAGTGACAGGAGAAGAACAAAGGACCTATTGTGATGTCACATCTAAAATCAAGTTTCTGAAAAGGGAAAGGAACTTCAACATCTCTAATGCACATATGCACCCTTTATAATGTCCTGGAACATTCTAGCTCACTTCCTGCCAAAAGCACTGCCTCATTCAAATTGGAATAATACATTAATGCATTTATTCACAGGACCAACAATTACTGAACACATTTGCTCTGTAAAAGGAGTACATACAAGAACATTCCATTATTATAACAATTTCCATTATTATCAAGTTTCTCTTCTGTCACTTTTTTTATTAGCTTTCCTGTGTGCTACAAATACAGCCTTAAAGAATAGTCCAAATGAAAGTCAGTTCATTAAGATCTGACATATGACAATTTGCAGAGAGAAAGGCTATCCATGTCAGTTCTGTGTGCAATATTGACTAATTCTCAGAGTCATAAAGACTTGCCTGTCTCAATGCTAGGAAACACCTTCAACCCACTTATATGGAACATGCTCTAATTGCATCTACACACATGGTCATTGTAGGGATTAAACTTGATTTTTGGCAAGCACCCTTTCATAGGATGTATTTAACAAATTGTTGCTATTTAGGTTAGTTTTGGAGCTTCTGACTCATATAATGCTCTCCTTAATTCCCATGAGCACTTTCTGGCAAGACTCCAGGACATTAATCTTATTTTACTTCTTCAGAAAAATTTATCTTTGTGCTCCTCATCTCTAAAAATATAAACCATTGAATTTTTATGCTGATGGATGCTCCAACTAGTGATGAAGAAGAAATTTCACCTTTCAGGAGTCCTTCCAATAAAATAACCAAGAAATCTTACCTAGTTTTGGCAAAGAATAGGGCACTTTAAAGTAGTCTTCATAAAATTCTATTAATCTCTTTGTAATGTGGAGAGCATAGTCCCCGGATCCTCTTCTGATAGCATCGGGTCTTGCATATAATCGGACCTAATTAAAAATATATATAAAAGTTACTTTAGCCTTTTAGTATTTGAGTTTTATTTTTCCCTGCACATATGAATCTACACAAATCATTTTGGACAGTATAAAAATTAAACAGGGTTCTTGTTTATATATCAAAACACACTGTGGAGAAAGAGCCAAATTTGAACAATTGACGTAGCCAAGATGAGCAAGTCACAATTTCCTCACTTTCCAGGATGACACAGAGAAGATTCATACACCTTGCTTCAAAATAAATACTCTAAGTTATCACTTACATGTGCTTGCTAGAGATATGAAGGCATGGTGGATTAGTATAATGGATCCCTGGCTCAGCAAAAGAGGAAACTCATGGTCTGTTAAGACATGCTGCATCAAGCTTTGGAAGAATTACAAGATTAGAAAAATATATGTTTGTGCGCATGCGTGTGTGTGTGTGTGTGTGTGTGTGTGTGTGTGTATGCATATATATACTATTTATGCTTCCTTCACTCATTTTGTTTTTTTTAAATCAACTTTATTCCAAACATATAGCATTAAAACAGAAAACTTTTCATATACATAAGCAACCACAACTCTGAAAGGCTGTCTGCACCTGTTCCTACATTCAAAATGAGCTGATGTAATTCATATTTTTAAGACAATCTGGACATTTACTATTGATTCTCTAAACAAGAATTATAAACTATCTAGTCCTTGGTAAAATAAAAATGTCTCAAAGTGAGAAACATAAAACTGAACATAGTTAACAATAGTATAGAAAAGGTTAAAATGAGATTAGTTTTCAGAAAGCCATCCAGCATCTTTCCTTCCAAAGGCTAAATCTATTTTTCACAGATGTGGTCCCTAATCCTCATATCAATTCTGTGAATAAGAAGTATGCATTTTGTTCAGCAGTAAAAAAGGATAGCAGCATGGGAGTTGCAGTTTACTTCTACTCTGCCACTAACCAAGCTGGGGAATATTGAACGAATCATTTAACCTCTTTGGATCTTATTTATAAAGTGATGGTGTTGGCCACCAGCTAGTTGGTGAAGTGCTTTTTGGTTCTAAAACATATTACTCTTGATTCCATATTACAAATAAGGGTATTTGGGTCCTTTTTAAAACACTACAAAAATAAGTGGTTTACTAAATATACCAAAATGGATATTCATTTTCAGTAAGAAAACAAAAAGCTGTATTTGGTTATAATGTAAAAATTGATTATACAATTAACTCTCTATTATCCCTGCCTAGGAGAGAACAGGGGTATATAGTTTAAAAGTATAGAGTTGATACAAGGAAACCCATTGATTTCATGGTAGAAAGGCATGTAATTCAATAAGATACCTGAGAAATTCAATAACAATTGTTTACTCAAATTGTAAACTACTTATTCTCTGTCAGCAAAATTAAATGACAAATTTAACTGATAGTCATGAACAGTCCTAGACTGGAATGGTATAAAACCAACAGCTATCAGCATGGACCATCAACATACAGCAGCAGTAGAACCTGCCACTCTAAGAGGCAGTAATTACCCTGCCATGACATCAGCTCTTTACTAATATGCAATGCCTTATACAAAGTCAACAAAAATAAGATCTCAGAGAAAATGAGCACACATTTAATTTAGAAATAGGGACCCTCCTAAGAGTCTCCTCAGCACATGAGAAGATCATTGTACTTGTGACCTCAAAGAAGGCACTGTTGCTTGTTGTTTGATCTTATCAAACCAGGCAACATTCCAGAATGAAATGGGAAGGGATTACTGAGGAGCTATGGACAGATGCACTATTAAATGGGGGGTAAAAGGACATGGATATAGACATGGGGGTGGATTGGCTAGTAGTTTAAGGGAGGACTTGGGATGAACACAATCAAAACAAACATTAATAAATTTTAATGTACTCACTCATTAGAGGACTTTAAACAAACAAACTAAAAAGCAAAGCACAACCAAGCTGCAAACCAAAAGCACTGAACAGCTTGGGACCTGAAGCACCTTGGACTGGCACCTTGGAGCCCATTCCCTCTAGAAGAACAGCTGATTAAGTCTCGATGTTGGGATGAGGAACGCAGATCTGCCTGAGTAGATGCTGAACAAAACCACCTTGGGGACCTTGGGACCTCCTGCCCTTGCTGGGGAGGAGATAAAGAGATGGGGAGAAAAGAGAGTGACTGGGAGGGGCGGGAGGGGCGGGAGGGGGACGGGATAAAAAATGGGACTTTATTCAAAAATTCAAAAAAAAAAACCCTAACAGATGCATATCAAATTTAAAGGTACTTATATGCAGAGATGGCTTACAAGGCAGAGAGGGAAGCAGGATAGGAGAATAAAAAGCAAGTAAAAGATGAGAGCTGAGTGCACCCAAGGAGAAAGAAGATGCAGCCTGTGCATTCTCATCAGCCACCAGAGACCACTGGGAATCATCCATTGTGCATTAATTTACTTAATAAGACGGTTTACTTGGTACTTTTTGTAGCAGATCCAAGATTAAGCGTTTTTCATTTTATACTCAGGAACACATGCTGTCCACCTACTCAAAAGAGCCACAGAACATCAGACTAAAGGCAATGCAAGTGAAATGAGCAGACTCGAAGACCTTCTCAGCAGTTAGGTGATGTGAATGACAACTGATGATAGGTGCTGTATGAACAGTACACTACAAACAGCAGATGGACACTGAGAAAAGGTGAGGTTTTCTGAAAGTCCCTGGCAAGTAACTAGAAATTGATACCAAATCTATAGGAGGAAAATTGAAATGTTACATAACAAGGGTCACTGACTTAACATTTAGACAGCATGGTGGATTTGGGTAGAAACACAGTCATGTCTGTCACTCAACCTTACCAGTTACTCAAGCATTCTGTAAAGCCAAGCAAGAGAAACACAATTAAATCAATCTGGTTGTCAAGATTTGATGGAAATAATCCAACTTGAATGAGAAGACAAAACAGACACATGCTTAACACAATGTCTTCATTTTCTAGTTCAGACATTTATTGCATGCCTGCTGTGTGCCAGGCCTTGTACTAGGGAATAGAATGAGAACAATAAAACCTCTGCGACAAAATGAACAAGACATTTATACTTACTGCTCTTAAGAGGTTCACAGTGTGTGGAAAACAAACAAATAAATCACCAACAAAAATACAACCCATGAAATAGAGCACTGCTATTCTGTCTTTCCACTCAAAGACACACAGAGCTAAATCTTCTATATTATCTTATCCCCTCCTCCTCTCAAAGACATCATTCCTGAGATATCCCCTTTATTTCCAAATCATCAACTTTTTGCTTCCATAGTGCAACCGAATTCTCTGCATTCCTTCTTATGATCTTCATTGCTGTTTTCTGTTTGCTTTATATTTTTACTTTCGGACAAGGATTCTCCATGTAGGACTGGCTTGTTCCAGCTCCAGATCTTCCTGCCTAACTCTCCAAAGTGTTGGGACTGTATGTGTGCACCACCACACCCAACTTCTGGTGCTTGTTTGTTTTGTTTTGAATTTTAGATCTTCCAGTTACAATTCTCACAGAAAGAATGTGTGAGGTAACATCCAAGCGAGATCACCTTAAAGGACGAGGGGACACCACTGTCTGAGATGCAATAGGTTTAAGCAAAGTATTTGCTATCTCTAACCCCAGTTTCTAGTTCCCCTTACATTCAGGGAAAAAAAAACAGCTTTAGTCCCTACTGCTATACTAGAACCAATCTCAATAGGATCTGTAATAACACATGGTGGCAAATACTCAACCCATCCACAGAAGTTACGTTTAGTTGATTGTTTAATGTCTTTGAACAGTTTCTTCTTATGAACCAACAACTTAATGACTTAATGTTGAAGGGGTTCCTTGTTTCAATCCACAGACCTCTATTCTTCTGTTTTGACACTCAGGCCTTTAATTATAGCATCTACTTTTGTGGGTTTAAGTGTGACTTCCAAACCAATGACATACCAAGTAATTTGGGGCTTCCAGAATCATTAACCAACTGTCCACTTGACATCTCCACTTGGAATCTCAGACTTAAAATTCTGAAAGTAAACTCCTGCTGGTCCACACAGCTGTTCCTCCCAAACCCTCCTCTTCTTAGTTAATCATATTTCTCTCCAGCTGTCTGTATGTAGCATCTCAGCCTCATCCTTGCTTTCCTCTCTCCCTCACATTCCAGCATTCTCCTATTGCCTCTGACTTTAGAAGATACCCAGAACACTGATGCTCACCACCCCACTGCTAACCCTAACCCTGGCCTCAGCTATTTCTTTCTTATTGTTATCTACACAGTAATCAAAATCTCTGGGATACATGAGAACCAAATCATGCTATTGTTTCATCATCTTTCCATATGGTTAGATTTATTTGTTTGCTTTGATTTGTTTTGGTTATTAAGACCCACCAAGTCCCATACGTGAGTTTTTTTGTTTGGTTGGTTGGTTTTTGTTTTTTTTCTTTTTAGCATTCTGGCTTTCCCCCAAGTCCCATACAAGAGTTTTCTTAGCATTCTGGCTTTTACTTCTACTCTTTTGATACTATTCATACCAAATTCAAGGCTTTGCGTCCTCCTTCATATCTCCAGAGCTCATTCTTTCACCATCTTTAGATAGCAGCCCAAGTATTTTACACTCCGCAAAACCCTTCTGCATGCCTAGAACTTTCTAACCCTAGGAGATAAAGAGATGGGGAGAAGAGAGAGTGACTGGGAGGGGTGGGAAGGGCAAAAGGGAGTTTGAACAAGGGGATACATGGATAAAAAAATGAAACTTTATTCATAATAAGTAAAGAAAAACTAAAATAAAAAGAATAATAACCAAATAAAATATAATATAATTAGTCTGGCAAAAAAAAGATTTATTTATCCTGAGATACTACTATTCAACAAAGCATGTGTTTTAATTATCCATTTTACTTCTTCTTTCTTTTTTTCCATGAATATAACTTGAGCAAAGAATTTAGTCTACTGGGATGGAGATATGACTCAGGGGTTGGGAGTGCTGACTGTTCTTCCAGAGGTCCTGAGTTCATTCCCAGCAACCACGTGGTGGTTCACAACCACCAATGATGACATGTGGTACCCTCTTCTGTGTACTGTATACATAAAATAAATAAATTTTTAAAAAACAGAGATCACATTTTTTAAAAAAAGAATTTAGTCTACTATATCTAGCCATGTGAAAGTGCTATGTTTTTAAGTAAAAAAAAAATTCTGTATGAATAACAAGGTATACAATCCTTTGATAAACAAGTGAAACAAAGAACTTAATTTTATAGGTATATACAGATCCTAAGACATAGGACCCCTGTTTCAGAAGAGCAAATGTTTTAACTGAATCTTACAAAATATATCTGGGACATTGGGGAGATGGCTAAACAGTTAAGAGCATTTGCTTCTCACACAGAGGACCCAGGTTTGTTTCCCAGTATACACATGAAAGCTTACAATTATCTTCCCAGGAAATCTAATGCTGTTTTCTGCCCTTCCTGGGTATCAGGAATATGCATGCTACACATACATCCATACAGACAAACATTCATACAAAAAGTAAAGTAAATAAATAATTTTTTTTTAAAAAAAAAAAGCTAGATGTAGTAAGAGCTCTTATCCACTGAGCCATGTTATTTTAAGAATATGAACACAAGCTCAGAAAACCATGCTCTCCAGAGGCTGATATGTCATTCTACAAGTGTGGCTGTATTTGATCTTCTCTGGCAGGCAGGATAATTTCCCAAATAATAATCCTAATCTTTTCCTGGAAAACTGACTTTGAAAGTATAATTCATTAATATGTGGATTTGGAGATTTTTTTTTTTAAAAAAAAAAAGGCTAGATCTAGTAAGCTACAAAATGAGAGTATGTGTAATATCACATTGTTTAGTTATCTATTTATGTACCTATTTATTTGTTGGGGGAAGGGGTACATGAGCATAGTATGTATGGGGATTGAGAGAATACCTTTTGAAAGTCAATTTTCTCTTTCCACCATGAAAGTTCTAGGGTCCAAGATCAAGTCATTAGCCCTTACCCACTGGGCCATCTTGTCAACCTACTAGATCAAAGCATCATAAGACAACAGTGGTCATATAGTAGTGGTCTAAAAGGGAATGCTAAATACATATGTTTTATTATAATAGATATGAAGATGTAAAAAGAGATATTAAGCAAGAAAGTGATAAATCTAGTTCAGAAAAAAAATTATACAGCAAATAAACCAAGAGATCACATAGCAGATTGCATGCAGATAGGCATATTAGAAAAGTGAATGGATGTACAGTGAGAAATTGAACAAGTAAGTAAGGAGAAATTGCAAGCCATGTGACAAGAGCACTTCTAAGCCATGTTGCAAATTCAGAATTTAATATTGGGGGCATAGGCAAGTCATTTAAAGATTTTAGCCACAGAATTCCATGATCAGAATGAGTTTCGGCAATAACTGCATTGACATCAACAGAGATGACAGATTAGAAGAGAACAGAAGTGTAAGGAAATGGGTTACAATAGTGTAAAAGTCCAGGTGAAGAATGGGAGAAGTTAGAACTGAACAGAGGCAGTGGGGATTCAATTGATCCTAATGTTGTAAAACAAGCCCTTTAGTTACCAAGCAAAGCCAACTGTAGTCACATTCTCACTTAAAAACAATTATTCACCTAATCTGCATTCTGGTTGTTCACTTCAAGGCCCTGCAGAAATAAGTGAGATCCAGTTGAAGGATCAGGGGAAAAAGCCAAAGTAGTTCACAAACTGAGTGATTCCTGTGTGGTTAATGGAGTGAATTTGGAGATAATTCCCTTTATACTGAAGGAGGAACATCATAGTTGTTCTATTCTTTGAAAATGACTAGGTTCAACTTAATCATGACATGGAAACCAAATCTTCCTGAAAACACAACTACCACTTAAAAGCAATGAAATATATTTTATTACACCTGTTTATTTGCATTTTCTGATATTCTATGATAAGAGTCCAGCTCTGAATATGTAAATTGCTTTCCAGGCTTTATCTGTCCTCTGTAGAGCTTCTACCTAAAATAAATATGAACCAAACTCTATGGATTTTGAGATCCCAAGGAAGGACATCACACTAAGATTGGCACATGAGAATTGACCCTCCAGATTTCTTCCAACTTTTGCCAACTTGTGAAAGTCAGCTAGCTTCCCTTGGCCTCTGTTCAAACTGCCTGCCAGAGGTAACAGTTTATCATAAACTGTTTATTATAATATGCTTGAGAGATTCATATGTCATATTAATTTGCCTGAATTTGTCACATCTAGTCCTCATTTAATTTGTGAAAAATAAAAAGGCGATTTTCTGTGCATAATCTGCTTTCTTTACATTTTTCTTGCCCTTAAAAACACAACAAATTGTTTGGTAACTTTCCTCTCTGATTTACCCTTGAACACACTGCTTTATTACTCCCTAACTGTCTGTGAATACAGAAGTGATTAACACAAATTAATCTTTGTCTTAGAGTAACTAAGACAAAGAAGAATACACTTACTCCCGAAATGTATTCTGATAGTCACATCCTCATGACCATACTGCAGAGCTATGAATAAAATTGAAGCAACATGAAAACATACATTCCAGCATTAAAAAAAAAATGGTAATGCCTGTTGGACCCAGGGGCCTACATATAGTTTTATGTACCATCAGTATTTAAAGTGCCTGTTTGGGCTCTTTATAAAAGTTTAAATATTTTAATCATCTAAAAGAATAAAAATTGTATAGGCAAGTCTCTTCAATCTCTTTCTTGCATCATTTTCTCACAAAACAAGGGTAGTAATGAAGTATCAGTTGTCGTCCTGAAGACTAAAGTGTCTTATTAGAAAGCATGTCAAGAGGATACTGCAATGATATATGGATTTGGATATATGATATAGAATGCTATCTATGTAAGAATGGCACTAGCAATAGGCATATGTAGACATATGACAATATGAGGGTGAAATACTCTTTATGACAGAATCACGGGGGAGGGAACTTACATAAAGTACTCAAATTGATTCTGTCTCTGATAGTTGTGCAATTTAGAATAAAAACAATAGAAACTGTTTAAGGACATCATGATAGGGCTCTATGTATTTGATTAATATTTAATGAGCATCCATTAACTGTCAGGCAACTCTTCATGTAATGAGTGCCTAGGGCTAAGCAAAAAAGCAAAGGTCTCTCCTCACAGGGAACTTGTGCACAGTGAGGAGACATGCAATGAGGTTTTGTGACATCAGGTCACAGTGGGCTTGTAATTTACAACATCTCATCAAAGAAACCCTCTTCACAGAGGTTTGGAACTCAGACTATGCATCACAGAAGTGAAGATGGGCAATCAATTATTTAGACACTTACATATAAAAGTCTTCATTTTATTCTATTAGAGGGTCTCAAAGAAAGCAAATGTATGCACACAAAAGAAATATACAGCAAAATAAAATGTAAGAACACACACACACAGTTGTCAGAAACACTCTGAAATCTTCCACTAAATAAATTTAGACACTATCTTCTAATAATTTTAAAAAAAAAAACTTCCCTGACTTTTTAAAATTTATCTTTATAAAATTCACCTGTGGAGTTAGTACAGAGTTAGCAATAAATTCTGACTTTCTAGGTAAAGAATTTGGAAAGATTTTGTAGCATCAAGTTGCTTTAGAAGACAGTGAAACTAAATCTCTGTCTACAGATTTTTTTCAGCCTGTTAATTATTTATTGTATTAAAAACTGAAGTGTGGTGCTTGCTGCATAATTATGAGAAATAGTGTATCATTACATCAAACAGCCAAAAGAAAGAAATTCCATTTACAGTACTAGTATACCTGTTAAAGACCTGAATAGCATTTTCTCTGATTTGACATTAGTAATTTGGTATTTTAAGTTAAATAAACCTTCTGGCCTGCCACATTTATTTGCAATATATATGTGCACTGCAAGAGTATACTGGGAACTTTTCAAGACCTGGTAATTACTTCACAGTCTCAAGTATCATTATAATAAAAACAAATTTACTTTCCCTTTACCTACCTAAAGAAATAGTATATTTCACTAATAATTACAAAACAATGATATGTTGTAACTGAATTCTCAGCCAATAAAGCTCAACTAATTCCTGTATATGAATAAAGTTTCATAAGGTTATCCTTCCTTCCAATCAGTAACATAAAGTCAGCCCCAGGGAAATATCAGTAATCAGGCTCTGTGAAGAAAAATTTGTATTGATACAAGGAAAAAAGACACAGTGAACAAAAAAATCAAATTTCTACAACTTTAGTATTACATTCAAAAGATAATTCTTATTTCTAAGAAAACATGGAAATGAATAGACACAAAACTCTGACTGAAGTGGAGATCCATTACCCAGGTATGAAGGTCAAGAATCAGAAAATTGGGGTAGAAAGAATAAGATGTGAATGTGGAGCCTATTCAGGTGGGCAAAGTGTATTAATAGCACATTATTTAATGGCATATGAGATTATAAGCTGTATCTAATGGGAAAAAAGAACTCACTGGGGATTCAAAAGGTACTAGAGGCACTGAAACTTGTAGTGGGACTATGTTAGGTTATATTATAAATAATTGTCCCACCTATTGATTTAATAAAAAATGCTGATTGGCTGAATGCAGACAGGAAGTATGAGCAGGGCTACCAGACTAAGAAAACTCTGGGAACAAGAAGAATAGAGCAGAGATGCCAGAGAGATGCCAGAGAAACCAGAGAGACCAGCAGAGAAGCCAGCAGATGCAGAGGACAACTATGCTGCTCTGAGAAAAGGTACCAAGCTGCATGGCTGAACAAGATAAGAGTCATTGGTTAGTTTAAGAGTAAAGAGTTAGCAAGTTATATGCCTGGGCTGGACCCTAGGTCAATCAGCATAAAATTAACATAAGCATCTGTGTGTTTTTGTGGAACTGCGGGTCTGTGAGTCTGGATCACAGGCCAGACATGCCAGAAACTTCATACTACAGAAATTGTCCACGACATTATAGAATCTGATCCTGCTTGTATTGGGAAGCTGAGACTTACTTTAGAATCTAAAGCAGTGCCGTGATGGAAAGCCATTAAGGGAAATTATTCCACCAACAGAATAATTAAGGCATCTCAGACACAGAGGCTGCTGGACAGAAAATTTAATATTACAAGATAAATTTTGTTCTGTAGCATTTGCAGTGAGAACGGAAAAGCTGGCAACATCCTTTCTCTGTTACCTATTCTTTACTGTAGGCAAGGAGTGAGTTCTGAGAACAGGGAGAATTTGGAAAACAGCATGGGTAAGGAATAAAATCAAAATATTTAGTATGAGAAATTAAAATCACAACTACCTGAAAACCTATCAACTGAGAGAGAAAAAAAGCAGAAAGAAACACCAGAACCCCTCAGTGAGTCCTCCTGTGTCATCCATGTCACAAAGCCATAGAGGAAAAAACAATCACAAAAGCATCCCCTGAGACCAGCCTCTTACTAAATTGCACTCCAGAACCAATGTAGTTTAAAAAGAAAACTTAGAATACGATGGCTGATACTATGTCTGTAGTAGCTTGTCCCTACTTATATTCTTTATTTTTCTCATTTAGAGAATTTTATTAAAGATTCAGAAGAACACTTGCTGAGAACCCCAACACTGCTTTGCTAACCACTGTGGAGTTCCTTCAGGTCCAGCGGCCCTTATGCTATAGATAAAGAGGCTATCTATATTTAAAGCATGTTACTTTATTTTTCTGACATACTTAAGTTTATAAGCCCCTGGCCAATGTATCCCCTTCTGTCTGTGTCTGCAACAGTACTTTACTGCTGTTAGGAAGTGAAGGCATATTGCTGACTGACATAGTGTGGCAATAAGCTCTGGAGGTCCTAGTCCATTTGGGTACTAAAACAGCTACAGTAGAGTCATTGTACTTCCCAACTACACTTGGCTCCAGGCAAGAAAATTAGCACTGTGGCAAGCTTGTAACTCACTTTACGTTTATCTACTAAGGATGGTATTTTCCAGTTCACTGTGGAACGTAAGTCACTTCTGGGTACTTAAAGGAAAGAAGTTTTTTTTTTTTTTTTTTTTTGGTTATACTTCTATTGGCATTCACTTCTAAATATATGTGATAGAGTGAAAACAAGCCCCATAGGTAGCAACATCCTATACCCTAGCCTATTGAACTTGGGTGGAAATTACCATATGTGGGAAATGGCTTTACAGATGCAATTAAATTTTGACTCCTTAATATGGACGATCAGCTAGAATACCACGCGGATTCTTAAGAATTCAAAAGATGCTGCACAGGTAACACATAACAAAGTAGAAAATAAATGTAAATAATCAAAGACAGAAGAGTCATAAACCTTGGGTGCCAGAAATGCAACTAGAAAGACAAAAGACCAGATCACCCCAAAAACTTCCAAAGAAACCAGCCCTTTGGGCTACTTTGGGATCTCTGACCTCCAGAAGAGGAAGAGAGGCTTTATATTAAAGTCACTGAATTTGTGGCAATTTATGACAGCTGCAACAGGACACTAATCTATTATAACATTTTGTCTTCCTGGCAGTTAATGTACCACAGTATAATGAATTTTCTGCATCTTCTGGGAGTACATTTTATGTTTATGTTTCTGTCCCATAGACATAATTCTTCACAGCTTTCAATCTGCTAACTTTGACACACCTGCATTACTCAGGTATGTTACTTCCAAGCATATTGTTGCACAAAACTGGTACACACATAAACAGAAAGATGAGTGAATAAAAGTTAATGTTATCTACAAGGCTTTCCTAAGTGTTGTTTTACTACATATGACTCAGAACCATGTGGGATATTTACTGACATTTTTAGAGTACTAGTCAGCATATACATACCAGTTCTGGTTTGGGGAGATAAATACGTACACATACACACACACACACACATATATATATATATATATAAACAAATACGTATGTACATATAATAAATAAAGCATTAAAGCACACATATATATGCTCATTTGTATTATTACTAATTCTTACAAGTTTTCATATATCATATATATCATGTAATAACATAGTAATAAAAGCCTGACAAGCTAGAAAAATAATAGCTAATGTACACAGTTATTTCTTAAATCTCTTCCAACCTCAGTCTTTAATGAAGATACATTCAACAAGACTGCTTTCATTCCTGGCTTTAAGCACCAGTCCTTCTCCCCCCTAAATAGTAAAACAATCACCAACAAGAGTCACATCCAATGCTTGGGAATCAGAAAAAGCCATTTACCCCTGTCACATCCCATAGATAGCACAGAAGTGTTTAATCCCTTTCCGAGACAGGGTATTTTTATAGTACTAAATTGGATGTTTTGCTTTTGTTTTGTTTTGTTTTGCTTTGTTTTTTAAGCAAAGAGAGAGAAGGCTTAGGAAATTTCTTTATTAAGCTCTCAGTTCTATAACCACCCAGCATTCCTGAATAGGAACGACAGCCCAGTATATCTATTTGTAAATGGAAGGCTTGGTGCTCAGCTGAATTCAGTTTCAATGAAGTCAAATCCGTCTGCCCTTTCACTCCAATCCCAGTTGCCTGGTGGTGCCTCTTAATACCATCTTCTCCTCTAGACCTGAGCATGTCGTGAGAACATCACCATACCCGGCCTCCTCAATCATCTCCTCTGCATCTTCTAGGCATGCTGGCTCTCTTTTCCCTCTCAGGATCCTAACTTCAGAAACATTTCACTAATTTATTAAACAAATACTTCCTCTATGTCAGGCTTTCTGCTAGGTGCTAGAGGGGGCAGAGTGAACAAAACAGAATTTCTATTATAAAGAGACTGTGTTCTAGTAAAAAGGACATGGGTAACACAGAAGGAAATTTCAAACAACCTTAAATAGTAGTAGGTTCTCAACAGAAATCTAAGTAAAGGGAATAGATTAGAAATGTCAAAAGTGAGAGCAAGTATAAAGTACAAATGAACAATGTGAACATAGCTCTCCAAGGATAATGAATTCCAGGAACGAACGGTACAAATCTTGGAGGTGAAATTTCTCTTTCAGCTGATTCATACTCTTCCCCCCAGCTCTGAAACAAGGTCTGACCTTGAAGTATTGGCTTTCATTATTTATTTACACATTTCCATTGATGATATATCTGCCCTTCACTATTGCTCAGTATTTTTACACTTTAATGAACAACAGCTTGTCATGATCTACAAACCACCACCATGTGACATTTATTTTTCTCCCTGACACATTTTGTGTCTTGAAATTTCTTTCTTTCTTTTTTGCATTTTTATTGAATAGATACTTTTCTCATAAAATATATCTTGATTACTGTCTCCCCTGCTGTTCCTCATTCCAGTTCCTGTTCCCTCCTCTTCACACCCACTCACTCCTTTTCTGTCTCTCATTGGAAGAGAACAGGCTGCTAAGAGACAAAAACCAAAAGTAACAAAGCAAAATACAAGATAATGCAAATCCTTTCCTATCACAATTGGGTGTAGCAACCCAACAGGAGGAAAGAAGTGCCAAGAACAGGCACAAAGTCAGAGACCCACTCATTCTCAGTCAACAGTCACATAAAAATACCAAGCTAAAAGCTGTAATATATTCGGAGGACCTTATACAGACCTATCTAGGCCCCAGGCTTGCTGCTTTAGTCTCCATGCACTCTTATGTGCCTTGCTTAGTTGATTCAGAGGAACTATTTTTCCTGGTGTTCTCTCTCCCATCTGGCTCCTACAATATCCAAGTGATTCCTTGAGTTTCGGGCGTGGGGGTGCGGGAGACCTCTGAATTAGACTGTCTCTCCATAAATGTCTAGCTGTGACAGCAGCTATGGAACCTTGTTAGTTGTGATTTATATACTTGAAGTTCTAGTGAAGATGAATATAGTTCTTTGATTCATTAACTCTTATTTTTCACCCTCCTGCAAACTGCCCTTTGCCTGCTTTCCCACTGGACCACCTGTTGTGCTCATATTACTTGTTGTGGTTCCCATATATTCTGGAGGGTCATATTTATCAGTGAGTAATGGGCGAGAATCTTCCAGTCTGTGCTGGTTTTATATGGTATGTCCTTGACCAAATAGAAGGTTTTACTTTCAGTGTAATCAAATATTAAAGGTTCCCTTTAGAATTTGGGATTTCTGCTTGTTTTTTAAGCAAATTCTTTTCTTTACTTGCACTGTTCACAAGGTCAAAAGTGAGGTTTTTTTTCATATATTTTTTTCTGAAAGTCTTAATTTTGCTTTTTTAAGTTAGCAAGTTGAAAGACAAAGTATGTAATGTGAGTTAGGGGCCTTGTTCTACCATGTCACCTGTTGCTGGTGTTTTCTCTGTATTGTTCATTGAGTCTCTATACTGACCTTCAGTGCTCATTGTCAGGTTCTTGTGAAGGCTTGGATCCCAGGGGGTTTGGGGGTCCTATTCTGACAATGTATCAAGAACACATTCTATAATTTTAAAAGCTAAATAATTGTGGTATTTACACAATGGAGTACTACTCAACAGAAAAATATGACATCTTGAAATTTGCAGGAAGATGGATGGATCTGGAGAGTATCATCCTGAGTGAGGTAACACAGACCCAGAAAGACAAACATGGTAGGTACTCACTCATAAGTAGAATTTAGACATAAAGCTAAGGATAACCAGGCTAAAACACATACACATACACACATACACACATACACACATACACACAGCAGCAGCAGCAGCAGCTAGGTGACAGGAGAAAGTTAAGAGAGCCATCCATAGATTCTCCTGGGGAGGGGAAATAGAGAGAACTGCAATGATGGGAGGGGGAGTGTGGGAGCAAGGGGAGGTGAGAAGAGAACATGAGCAAATGGGATGGTGTGGGGGCAACAGGGAGGGAGAGCAAAGATGTGGATGTCCTGATAGAGAGAGAGCCACTGTGAGGTTAGAGAGAAACCTAATACCAGGGAACACCCAAGAACCCACAAGATAAGCCTAGCTAGGACTCCAACCAATAGTGAAGATGGTTTCTAAACTGGCCATTACCTATTATCATATGAATGACCACCTTAATTGCCATTATAGAACCTTCATCTAGCAGCTGATGGAGGCAGGTGAAGAGATCCATATCTAAACCCAGTTGAGTTACTGGTCCAGCTGAAGAGAGAGGGGGAGGAGAGATTGCATGAAAGCAGTAATCAGGATGGATCATGATGGGGGCACACAATGGGTAGGCTGTCCCATACTGTGGGGAACTCACAGACTCTGAAATAACAGCTGATGAACCTTCACGGAAGGGATCTGGGCCCTCTGAATGTAGATAACAGTCGACTGACATGGCAGTTTCTAGAGACTCTGGCAATTGGACCAGAGTATCCTGTGTCCATAAACTGGCCTCTGGAAGCCCGTGCCTAGAGGGAAAACACCTTTCTCAGCCTTGATACTTAGGGGAGGGACTCAGTCCTACCGCAACTGGATATGGCAGACTGAATTACCTTAGCCTTCTCTGGGGAGTGAAGGGGGCAGGAGGTGAAGAAGGAGTGGAGAGGTGGGCGGAGGATTTGAAGAAGGGTCAGGAGTAGGAGCAGTAGTGTATATGGGGAAAAATTTAAATAAAATAAACATAACTTAAAAAAGAAAGAAATGGTGAAAGGAAGCACCTTAGGTTGTTTCTGATTGTATTTCGAATGTTGCTACAGTCTCACCACAAATGATTACTTTTTTAAAAATGTTTTTTGGTGTTTTGTCATGGGTGTCAGGTCGGTGTAAGCAGCCATTTGGGTGCTGGGAGCTGAACCCATGTTTTCTGGAAGAGCAGCAGGTGTTCTTAGCCATTGAGCCATCTCTATAGCCCCCATTAATGATGATTCTTGGCACAAAGTAAAATGCATTTTCCATTGACTATTTGCCAAGAACTATAGAATGCATGGCACTAGATTTCTCTAATGCATCCTTCCACAACTATTTAAATAATATATTTTTCCTTTTACTCTGTGATCAAGTAATCAATTACAATAGTATGCTCTCTAGAGTTAAGCCATTAACTGTATGCAACTGAGGGCAGTGTGATAGAGAATCCACTCATCCATACTGAATTTTTTTCTTTTGTTTAAAGTATATTTTAATCTTTTCAGAGACTTGGTAAAGCATTCCTATGAAACCGTGAATATGATTGTTAAGAGAAGGATTCACATTTTGACTACTGTTTTAATAGTTTTGAGGACATTGATAGTTTTATCCAAAAATATTATTCCTCCTGTTTTTTTAAAGTATGGTCATATATTCTCATTTTCCATTTCTATTACCTCTTCCTATGTATAATATTATTGATTGTGATCATTTCCCTCCATTTTATTAAAATGGTAAAAAAAAAAATTAGTCTTTTATTTTTTTACTTTTTTATAACTTCATCACATCAATTCCCCTCTTTTTTCTCCCACTGAACCCACCGGTATAATCTCTTTCTTTAGAAGAACTCTCTAGGGGTTTGATTGAAACTATTGCTTTTTCTTGTTTCATTAATACTCTCATGTTTTCCTTTTTTATATTATAGCCAGTTGTTTCTCTAAACTCCTCAGTAAAACGATATGACCAATTTTAATTCAATCATCTCTTTATACTGTTGTGTCACAGCTATAAATTCTAGGTAGTAATTTAGTTGCATTTTACAAAGGCTAATTAGAGTATTCTCGCTCGTTCATTAATATCTACCTATTTCATAGCCTTCTACTTGACCAGTAGATTACATCAAAGATGACTTTTAATGAGATTAGTAATTTACCTTTGTTTTATTGAAACCTAATTTAATTCCAGGAAAATGATTTAACATTTAGTATTTAGTATTTCTTGATTTAGTTTGCCTACTTGCTTGTGTGTGTGTGTGTGTGTGTGTGTGTGTGTGAGAGAGAGAGAGAGAGAGAGAGAGAGAGAGAGAGAGAGAGAGAGAGGAGAGAGTACTTGTAACAGTAATTTGTGAATTCTATAAGTAAAAGTTATACATGCTTGAAAATAACAGTTAACCTATACATTTTAGAAGCTTGGTTCTAAATATATTCATCAGATTAATACTATAGAAAAATATCTTTTCAGTTTCTGAAATGTCAGTTAAGATTCTCATTCTATATGGTATGAGAAAGGTATTAAACAAGTACTTCCTGTTTAATGTGCACTTCTCTATCATGTGGTTCTGCCATTTGTTGTTTGTTATTTGGGGCTGCACTGAATATCAAACCCAGGGCCTTCGCATGTTATACAAGGGTTCTACGACAGAGCTACCTTCACAGTTCTGCTAATCGATGTCTCAAATATTTTGGACCCATATTAGGTGTGTATAGGTTCCTGTCTTTTCAGATAAATTATTTTATAATCTTTTAGATAAGTAATACTGATGCCTTAAAAATTTATTTCATCATCAAAAAATAAAAGATACTTATAGATGTGCCTCTGAGAGCATTTCTAGGTATGAATAACATGTATGAGAATAACTGAAGGGAATATTATCATCTTGAAGGTGGTAGTACCACCCAGTAGGCTGAGTATATGGATTTTAAAAAAAAAGGTGGAAGTAAAGGAATCCAATCAACATGGGAAGCTCTATCCTTCCTAAGTGCACTATGACCGCTTCCATTATCCATGGACGTCAGACCACAGCTTCTTCGGCCTCCAACATGGATTCTCATCAGCAATTCTCCAGGGATCTTACAGGCTTCAATCTGAGCCTGGTTCTGGACCTTTGGTCTTTCTTGTTCTAAGGCTTTTAGCTTCTTGGACTGGGCAGCTTGATAACCAGGTTCTCTGGCTCTTCAACTCACAGATGGCTACAGTTGGACTATATAATTTCTAGTCAGATAAGTCAAATTACTATCTAACAAATGCTGTTTTGATTCTTTTACCCTCTCTGTGTCTCTTTCTTAGAATCATAGAGCAGAGGGAGAATGTAGTAGTTTTGTTCCTCTAGACCATCATTTATTACAAATATTATTCTCTATTCAGTTATTTTCTTGCATAAATTTCTCACTTTTAATATCAACCATGTCCTTCCACTATCCCTTACACTCCTTAACATTTAAAAATGCCCTTCATGAATATTCTTGCTATCAATATTCTTACAATGCTTTTAAATAAATAAGTGAATGAGTAATAAGAGATTAAATATGGCCGTTTTGATATGCAGTATTCCAAATGTTGACTAGTTCTTCTCTCTGTCTTTCTAGGTCATTTTTGGGAATAAGATTTTGAATCTCAACGGATTTCTAATTTGACCAATATGCGTTAAATAAAATTGAATTCATTTTCTATGCCAATAACTCAGAACATCCATAACAGTAGGAGAGAAATGTTAGCCCTACACTGGAAAAATTAAACAATGGTATTTCAAAATATTATTGAGTTCCTTATTGTAGAAAAGTACTTTGCAGAGGTATAAATTATATCAAACCTGAACAGGGAATTTGGCTTAATTTTAAGCTCTTTATGCAACTACACCAATCCCTGGAATGGACTGCCACCCCGGTAAAATTCTCTGAAATATTATCAGAAGAATTATTTCTCATGATTTAAAGATGACATCTAATACACTTTTTAGAAATTGTTTTTTTTTTTAAAAAAAAAACCCTTGGGGAAATACCTTAGAATATGTCATAACATGGTACAAATAAATGTTTATAATAATTGATGTTCAAAAAAATCTACATAAAGGACTTTAAATTTCTGAGTATCTTCCAAGTGTCAAGATAGAAATAGATAACATGGGAACATGTAAACTTCTTGACACAGCCTACTTAAGCAGAATATGTCTACTGGATTATATGATAGTCACACATAGAAAAAGAGAAATAATCTCCATCTTGGAAGAAAACTAATACACAACAACAAAGATAGGGACATCCATCACAGATAACTTGGGGAAACCCACTGAAGAGGAAAGGAAGGATTGTAAGAGCCAGAGAAGTTAAGGGCACCAGGGGAAGTTGGCCCATAGGATCAACTAAGCAGAGTCCCTAGGGGCTCACAGAGACTGAAGAGACAGTCATTGGGCCTGCATGTGTCTGAGCTAGCTCTTCTACAGATATGTTATGCTTGTATCTCTTTGTGTTCTTATGGGACACTTAACAGTGGGAATTGGGGATGTATCTGATCCTTTTGCCTGTTCTTGAGACCCTTTTTCTTCTACTGGATTGTTTTGATCAGCCTTAAAATGAGAGAATGTGCCTAGTCATATGTAACTTGTTACGTTACATTTGGGTGACATGAATCAATGACCACCACCACTTTCACTCAGTGCCTAGGTGATCTCTCATACCTGACATGGGTATGATATGTGGGGTTGTTTGATCCTTTGCATTAGCAGAGAATGTGTCTAGGTAAAAAATACATTGTCCCTATCTGCAATCACAGGTACAAATACATAGATATTTTTAAGTTGGCCAGATCCCTTCTTTTCTAACAAATTCTAAAGCTATTAAGCAGATGCATTCAACCTGTCAACTATGTTTAGTTAGAAAACTAATTAATTCTGGAATAACATCAATGAGCCAAAAGTTATAACAACTTTAGTGATTATGACTTAGCAACAGTGGCAAACATTTATTTGAAAAATCACACAGAGGTTAAAAACTACTCAGATTTATGGTCAATACTATTTTGAAGATCTAATATATACATACGTGTATGTGTGTGTGTGTGTGTGTGTGTCTGTGTTGTGTGTCTGTGTGTGTGTCTGTATGTGTGTCTGTGTGTGGGGGGGTGTCTGTGTGTGTGTGTGTGTGTGTGTGTGTGTGTGTGTGTGTGTGTGCTGACCTAGTCCAAACAATCAGAGGAAGCTTCCTGAGCCAGTATCTGTAGAAAAGAATGAGTTCCACTGCTGAACAAATAAAATAAAAGAATAGTGTTTTCAGGACTCAAAGCTGCAAGGAAATCCACAAGTACACAGAGAGTGAGGGAGAAAAAGAAGGTGGGATAAAACTCCGGAGAAAGATTGGTGTCCAGATGTGCCTGGCTATTTAGCTACCTTCGATGTCTGTTCTTTGTACGCAATAGAAAGCTATTGATGGGCTTAAGAAGGAAAGGTCCAATTTAGAGAATGAATTGGAAAGGTAGCAAGAACGGAAACCAATTATAAAGATGTTGCAATAGTTCAGTCCAGAGATGTCCAGTGCAAGCTTGGACTGGGGTGGTACAGAGAGGGATGAAGAGAAGTGCAGCCTCTGGAGATACTGAAAAGGCAAAATCAATAGGACCGAATAGGGCAAGAAAGAAGCAACAACAGCCTCTTTCATAATCTCTCTATGAAGCATTCTGGGTATTGTACCACTTTCTATGTAATGACTGTCAGGTGGTCACATCCCTGCGGGTTCGAAGGGAAGTGCTCTCTTCACAATTGTTTGGACACTCGGGCTCAATTTTTTTATACGCCTATAAAATAGCTTTAGGACGATTTACAATAAAGAATGCCTGTAGTTGTATATATTCTATAATCTACCCTTTGGAGAGAGCAGAACTAATTTTAAAGATGCACATCTGATCCTCTTTAACCCTATGGGACATCGGTTATTTCCATCATTATTGACCTCATTTGCTTCTTCAGAGCATCTTATTATCCCACAAAGGATACTTACTTCCCAGTGTTTCATCTTACTCTATGGACTTGCAACATTTCATGAGGCATTTTATCTTCTATAACTTGTAGATCTTTAGAGAAAAATGAATCTTCCACTAGCTGGCCAAACTCTACATGACAAAAATGGAAACATGTTTAAAGGATTTGCAATGATACTTTCTTCAAATTTATAGCCAATTGTCACTAAATGAATAACTCTCCTTTGCAAGAAATGTTTAGATTCTTTTTAACAATGTTCCTTGATCACAAAAATCTATCTTTCAGAACAATTTCATCTCTGTGTGATTTTATTTGTTTTCATTTTTTGGTGGCACTACAGATTTGAACTTGGGACTTTGAACAGGGTAAGCAGTATCCAACCACTGAGATATAGCCAGGACACATCTCATAGGATTTTTTTTTACAGAACATTTATCACCTCTTTATGTTAAAACCACCAGGGAAGTTGTAATTTTTGCTGTGTTTATTGCCCAATTGTACTAAAAGATTTGTTTGTTGTTATTCATTAATAGATTATAAACATAAAATATTGCCACTTTTATTTGTTAGAATACAGCTGTAGTCTCATTTGTTTTCCTATCAAGTTTCATGTCATAAAGGTAATCCCCTGTAAAGGAGTTTAGTTTAGCACGTAGAAGATTGTAGCCTGGTCATGCAGAAGGAGCCATCCCAAACATCTTCTGGAATTCTGGGTTCATTCATCAATACAATCAGGCGCTGGTTAAAAATGTTGAATCTGGCTTCATTTTCTACCACACTACCAATTACCAGCTAGTTTTTGTACTTGTCATATGACCTATGTCAGCCTCAGTTTCCTCCAGGAAAAACTGTAATGTAACCCATTCTATAACTTGTATTGAGCCATATGGTCCACACAGAGTTATCAACAGAGATATGCAGGAATTGTGGCCACCATCACTGCTGTCATCATTCTACTGGTACAACCATACACAAAGGGAGTGCGACGGAGAGCAGGGAAGGCTGTACCATTCATCTTCCAGCTTTGGATATACTACAGTATATATCAAGATACATATGCAAGATATTCAAGACTGGTGTGAACTGGAGAGATGGCTCAGTGGTTAAGAGCACTGATTGTTCTTATGGAGGACCTGAGTTTGATTCCCAGCATCCACATGGCAGCTGACAACTGTCTGTTATTCCAAGATCTAACACCCTTACACAATTGTACATGCAGGCAAAACACCAATTCACATAAAATTAAAAAAGTATTTTTTTAAAAAAAAAGATATTCAAGACTAAATGCTGAATCAATCTTGTAGTAATTTATAGTAAAAAATAATTAAAATTCAGAAAGAATGAGGAGATGGGAAGAAATAAGGTGATATTTGCCAGGGGAATGGTTTAAAGGGGAGAAACTTGCATTCAAAAGGAAATGATAAATGAGATATGCAACTCAGGAGACTAAATTATAGATTTCGCCAGTGAAAAGCAAGAATGATCCCACAGATCGGATTCCAGTATCTTTGCTGTTTTTAAGAGCTACATGAGAATGTGTCTGGTCTGGGTCATAACTAGTAGCCCTATTTGAGAAACGTATGTAGAAAAGCCCATTTCACAGATGAGAAAACTAAGCCTGAATCTCAATAACAGACATATATGTTGGAAGTTACCAGCCAAAATGTAATCAGATCTCCTTATTTCAAAGTCCATTCTCATCCAGGTGGTGTTGGCATATGCCATTAATCCAAGCACTCAGGGAGACAGAAGTAGATGGATCTCTATGAGTTTGTCTACACAGCGAGTTCCAAGACATTGTAAGGAAATGTTCTTGTTAAAAGCAAATCAGAAAAAAAATTTGAAACATGCTTGCAATTCCCCATTCCCAGGCATCAAAGTAACTCTAACTGCAACTGGCAATATTCCCTTTAAATCTGCCACACAATGCTTCAAAATTTTAGAAACATAAAGAACACATATCTATCTAATACTGTCAATATGAAAAAGCCTGTCAGATTAAAACCAAACTATGCATTTCCATTATAATCCAGAATACTCATACAAAAAATAATTTTCTGATGTATTTAGCATTTTTAGAAATGTAAAGATATTCATAGGAGAAAATGGTAGCTAAACTCCAACTTAGTATGTGAGAAGTTATAACTATGGTATAAAATCCATAGCAGAAATGGAATAGGATTACATCACAGGCAATTGCTAATATTAATGGACCAGAGGGGACTATGTTCCCTGAAGCTAGAAATATGTCAGAGGGGAAAGGCACACATTTCAGCTCAAAAAAGCAAAATCCATTAACCATGAAATAGGGAAACAAAAAAATCAAACTTTCCATATACCATATCTTACTGGAAAAAATCTATTAGTGGAAAAGACTTCTGCTAAATAAAATATTTCTAACTCTCAACTCTCTCTCTCTCTCTCTCTCTCTCTCTCTCTCTCTCTCTCTCTCTCTCAATATAGATATAGATATACATATATAGATCTTTATAGTCAAGAAAATTCCAGATAATTCACATAGTTGTTATTTTGGCTAAATGTAGCCTTCAAAGCACAGACAGTTTCTTCATGAACAAATATCAAAATAATAACTATGGACTGGAGTATACAAAAAATCCATCCTAACTTTGAGTTTAAGAAAATGTCTTATCAGCTACTCCAAATCTGATAAGAACTGCTCCAATTTTTTCCATTATGAAATTAATCTTAGCAATAGCTAACCTGATGTTCCAGTCCCTGTAATAGGAAAAACAAACAGCAGATAAGAGGTATTTAACAACCCTTGCCATATTTAAATATTAAATCATGTGAACACTGATACAGACTCCTAGAGTAATCGTTTTTTTAATTTCATAAATACACACACACACACACACACACACACACACACACACACGGCAAAGGAGAGGACAATCCTATGTTCTGAGTCAGGTAGAAAGGACTCAAATAGCATGAGTGCTAGATGAAGAGATCAAGGCCCCCGTCAAGGATTACAGCAATTACCTAACTCACCCATTGTTCAGAGTGATGCAGATCTATACACACCCGGAGAATTAAACCAGCACACTGAGATTTTTCTACCACCTTAACAAGATTAACGAAATGAATCCCAAGATGACTGACAGGCACCTATAAATATATTTTACAGTTGCTGATAGAGTGAAATTTTAACATTATCACTACAGTAAAATAAGTTAGATAACGTACATGTTGGATAATTGGATTTAGCCATTGTATGTATCCAAGCATGATTAACAAAATGCACACATACAATCTCTACTTGTCAAGCAATATCCTTTGTAAAAACTGAGCATCTCTATGAAGTGTAAGGTTTTGCCTACACTTGAAGCGCCTGCAGACAACATTTCTAAGAGGATTGCAGAGGTTCTCTGCTTGCTGCTGCCCATGCTTCCTCCTTCTGTATGCTGGCTGCATTAGGTGACCTACTTCTCCTAATGGACTGAATGTCACTAAAGTGGGAAGTCTGTTCTAAGTCTGACACCTCAAAGTTTAATTTCTCTCTTGCATTCTATATGTGTCTTACTGTCTCGTTCCCATGAATTTCGTTGTCATGTTAGAAGTTGCCCCACGGAGACAGAGAACAGACTCACTAATGCAAGTACTAATGCCTTCAGCACCATACCCTGGAGGAAATGAATCCTACCAACAGCCACAGGAGTCTTTTGAACATCATTGCTCTCCCAGTGGAGCATGAGATGACTTCATCTCTTATCAATGACTTAATAGCAGCTCCATAAGGAACTACTAGGCCCAGCTAATCAGTGCTCAGGAAGTTGACCCATGTGTATTAAAGTGTCAGATAATAAACGTGGTTTAGGCTCAGTAAATTTTGAATTAACTTACAACAGTAACAATACACAATAAAAAAAACCCTCCTAGTTAATGATCCCATTTATGAATAAAATATATTACTATTTAAAAAATAAAATCATTGGCTTTACTCCAATACTAATTATGTAATCACCTCTCACTCTCATTGACTCCTAGTTTTTCCTCTTCTAAACTATTTGTCATAGGTACAGGTCTATTAAAATTCAAATGACTTAGTCCTTCTCCCCAGCTAACTTGATAATAAAGATATTACAGGGGTAATTATTTAGTATAAGGAACTGAAAATGGGTGGACGCTTGTCCAGTATATCTGATACCTTGTTCAAACATTCATACGGCACTGAAGGAAGAGCACTCAATAGAATGCAGTTGTGAAGACAGGCAGGATACCTGGATCAGGTCCTTCCTTGACATCTCCACAGTGTATACAGTCCCCCTCCCAACGTCTCGGTCTAGAATGTCTAACCTTCAAAACTGCCAGACAATCAAATTCCACTTTTTAAAACGCTGACGATGGTGTTCTGTTACAGCAGCTGTGCAGACTAATACATCATCCACTGCTTGCTGCAAGAGCTCTAGCTGAAATAGGAATCTCCTCCTGTTGTTTTATTTATTTATTAAACAAAAAATCTCTTACATATCAGGTTTTACGTTTAGCACTAGGCATTCAGCAGAAAACAAGAAACACAACTGAGAAGCACAGCACACCAGCACATAGTATGCCTTGGTGCCAGAGTTGGGGGGGGGGCACCTCTAAGTAGACAAATTATAAAATGGCGCCCCCTTGTGGAAGATGAATCCACAAAAAGACACTGACAGGAAGTGGATAAAACCAACTTGCTTGAGTGGACAGTTGGTAAAAAAACAAACTTGTTTCTGCCTACATGTTCATCCTAGATGCTGCTTAGGGGAGAAGACAACATACAAATCTATTCATAACTGATCTTAGAAAGATCTCCAAGGAGCCCTCAGAGCGTAATTTCTTCCTCAGCGCCCATTAATGTTTTATTGAAGATGCCTAAAATTTGAGTCATTTGTTCAAAGACACTGGCCATGGCTAGCTAGTGCCAGAGCATAGAAAAGATCTTGAAGGTCACTGAATGCCCCATAGTAGCAAGGTAGAATAACAGACTTCCCCAGAGCATTCAGAAAGATCCACCTTTGTTGTGTTAAGTTGACAATAAAAACTAACCAGGACAATTAGTCTTATTGATTCAATTATCTAAGGAATATCTGAAAGACACTCTGTGATGGGGCCCTATGACCAGAAATCCTGCTAACCTTGTGCTTTGAGTACTTCTCTGGCTTTTTCTCTAGCTGCATCCAAACCCCAGGGATAAAGAACTGTAGTAGCCAAGAAAAGACATTTCCCTGCAGATCATGCATTTTTTTCCACCCTGTTAGAAAATGCTCTAGATTCCAAGGAATTTGAATGCTATGACAAAATGGCACAAACAGAGGTACCCTATTAATCCACAAAAGTCTATTATTAATTTTTCCAGAAATTTGCAAGCTGGAGGTTAAATGTGATCTTTATTAAACTTCAATCACATAAATTTAAATGATTTATATTAAAACAGCAGTAATCACTTTATTATTATTGCCTGCGATCCGTGTGCCTGCCATCCATGCTTATTATATCTACGTCATCTAAAGCACCACTACCCAACTCATATCCAATGGCATATTGCTAGTAGCTTGATACCAACTGCTGTGAAATAGTCTGTACTTGTCATCACCAATTCTATACGTTGGAGCTTTATTCTTTAACTTCTGATTATCCAGGAAGGAGAAAGTGAGGTATCATATTCTAATAACACAGCTTAAATTTTAAAATTCACCTGTTTGGAGTCATCGCATGTACTCAAAAAAAGATGAGAATAAATTCTACAATACTCAGAAACCATTATATAGTTTGGTAAAAAAGATGCAAACACCATTGTCAAGCAAATGAAGGTCTGTTTGGTTTAGTTTCAATTAGTCATAAATACAAAGGAAAATGTTAGTCACTGTGTGTATAGTAACTTTAGAGACCCAGTATTAATCAAAAAGTATGAGGAAACCCTGAGTCCACTGCTAGGGCCAAAGGGGCCTCATTTTTTTCAATCCTTCTTCTTAGAGTGAGCCATGCTACCTAGAATAAATACTGCTATGAGGCATATGATGTCCATAGGTATTTACCCACTGACAAAGTGTTCCATGTAATGCTTGGCCAAGCCAAAATAAGAAGGATAAACTGTGTGGGCAGCAAGCTAGATCTCAGGGATGAGAAGCTGGCACACGGCAACACAGAGTGGTTTTAATTTCTTAGCAAATAAATGAATTTTATGGATTTCAGTGTTAGTCCCTTATCAACAATATGGCATTAGACAAGAAATTTAAGCTCCCCTGAAATTCTTTGTACTTGGTACTAAATGAAAATAGATGTACCATCATTGTTGTAAAGATGAAGTATTATATGTGATCATTATAGTAGCTTCATCTATTAAGCACTCACTTGCAAGGTACTACACTTTTTCAAGAAAAGTATCTCGTTTTAATCATCTTACACATTAACATTCTATCATTATCATACTGAACATACTATCGTTAAGCCCATTCCAGAAATAATAAAACTGAGGCTCTCTCTAAAAATATACATTCATGTAAACAAGAATTCAAGTAATGATTCTCCCTGCACAGAAATAATATATTTTTTCTATGTGTAATTTGAAAATAAATTCTAATAGGGTGACTGTTGAAATATTAATAAATAAGAGCTCATCACTAGTTTATTTATGTGTCTGTTCACTTAGACTAAAAAACAAGTAGCTAGTGACCCCAACAAAAAATGAATTATAATAAATATAGAGAATTAAATATAATCATTTTGTAAAGTTTGTCTTCACAGACAAGAATAACAATCACAAGGTAAGTCTCTTTCCATGTACCTGTTCTCCTTCCCTCCTCCTCCCGACACTAAGGACTAAACTAGGGTCTCATAAATCCTAGACGCTCACTCTCTGAGTTTCTATGCCCAAAACAAGAACCAACGTTTTACACTCAATGGACTAGATGATGTTGAGATTCTTTTATATTTCTCAATATCTTATTTATAGTCATATATTAACATTTCTTGCTTTATAACACATAAAGAATATCCACTAAGACAAGTGTACATTACTGTAACAAACAGCAAATATCACTGGGAAATCAAACTTGGTACCATAATTAGGAAGGAATACAGAGAAGTAGATTTAGAGGAGCAGATAATAAGTGTCATAACGATTACACTTGACCCAAGATCTTTCTTATGCAGACGACTGTGGGCCATAATAGGAACAGTGAAACTCTATTGATGTTTATCTTTCAACTCAATATTTGTAAGAAGTGCTTTCTCTGGTTCCTTCCTTCCTCAAGTTGACATCTCCAATATAATCTATAAAGCATAACAATTAAGAGCATACTCTTTGATGTTTAACTGCATGGATTGGAATTCTAATTCCACATATTAGTAACTTTGGACAAGTTGTATACCAGCTTTGTTTCCTTAGTCTGGCTTTGATATGGGGTATTGGAATATTCCACCCCCAGGTTGTTAGAGTTATTATATTCATAACATTTGGAACAGTGCCCAGACCATAGTAAATGCTGTATATTGGCTCTGATTATTGGCATGTCATGGAAATTAATTAATATTACAAAGCCTAGTAACTACAATGGCATAGGTCCAAAATTTGAAAAAATCAGAATTATGTGTATAAATTCATATTACCTGAAATATAGAGAAGGCAGAAAATGATGACTGCCTTCCAGGACCTTCATGCAAATTTCACCTTTTTCAATAATAAGGATGATAGTAGAAAAAATTTTTCCGTAAAGATACTAGTTGACTCTCATATGTAAATAAATGAATTCTGCTTTGATGGCTTACTCTTTATGTATTCATTGTTTGCCCACATCTGTGAGTTCCTTTTTTTTTTTTTTTTTTTAAGAAGTAATTCTTTTAGTACAAATCTCGGTAACTTGGGATAACTAAATTGTTATCATTTTGTTTTTGTTCAGAAACAAAGTGTATTCAGAGATACTATTTGGAATGAATATATCTCTAACCTAGTAAATATAAATGGTCTTTTTCTGTTGAAAACATATTCTGTACTCCAAGAGTTCAAGATATTGAAAGCTATGTGTATCTGAGGAAGAATGATTACTTGAGAACTGAAACAAATCTTTAGATAAAGTAAGTAGATCTAGCTAGTTTTCATTCATCATATATTCCAGGTACTGTTTATTTAAAAAAAGGCTTATGGCCATAATTTCCTCTAAGTTATTATGCAATGAAAAAAATAAATAAATAGAATCAAAATGTAAGAACAGTGCATACTAACAATCTGGGAAAAGAACTGCTCATATGAGCAATTCATTTTCTACTAGAGCTCTGAGTTGAGTTCAGATTTTCCCACAGAAATCTGAAAGGTTTTAAGGACTTTTATTTGTCTTTATATTTGCAGCTTTAGTACAGGTTTTAAATGGTGTTCCAACCCTTTGTAACACTATTTATTTCCTGCTCTTTTGTAACATTTCACTTTTGTGGAATAATTCTTCCAAAATCTTTTCTCATATAACTTTATCTGATTACATCCTCATAGCTTACCAGTCCAAGATTTTAACAAGTGTTGTTTTTTATTCATTTAAAATTCAATTTTTGAAAAATTTTTTTGAGATTGTAATATAATTATATCCTTTATCCCTTTTTTTCTCAGTCCAAATCCTTTTGTTATTCCTCTTTGCTCTTTCCATTCCATGGTCTCCTTTTTCACTAATTATTTTATTGTTGCACACACAAACTAAATATCTTTCAAATCTGCCCTTCACTTCTACCCTCGGTACTATTAGGTAATTTAATTTTATATTATATGTAACTTCAAAACTCATATTACTTCCAAGATTAGTTCCATCCAATTCTCAACTTTAAAGATTAGAAGCAGAAAGTATAATTTAAATATAATGTATACGTACCTTGTATATATGTACACGTGTGGGTTATTTTACATATATCTAAGTATAATCTGCCCATTTTTTCCCTGGAGACCTCAACCCTACACAAAGTATTATATGCAACTAAGAAATAGTAGAGCAGGAGAAGAGCATACCAATTGGTTATCAAAAACCAAATGATCACCTATGAAAATGCACACACAAGTCATTATTTTTTTTATGCACACACATGCATGTGGGTAATGGTGTAAAAAATAAGAATGCATAAGATCTTCTGGACATGGAGTAGCCAACAGCTATGAACTGCCTGATGCTGATGCCAGGAATTGAATTCCTGTCTTCCATAAGCACAGCAGCAAGTATTCTCAACAGCTCAACTGTCTCTTCCGTGGCCCCATTCAGTTTTTAAACCCTTTTAGGGATCAAAATGTGGCTTGGTTGGCAGAGTACTTGCCAATCATGTCTGAAGCTCTGGATTTGATCCTCAGCATTACATAAAATGAAAACGGTCATATACATCTATAATGCCAGCGCTTGGGAGGTGAAGACAGGGGGATCAGAAATTGAAAGTCTCCCTCAATCACATACTGAGTCTGAAGCCAGCCTGAGCTACACATAAGATGCTGTGTCAAATAAGTAAGAAGTAAACTCTTTTCGGGGTGTGTGTGTGTGTGTGTGTGTGTGTGTGTGTGTGTGTGTGTATGTATCAGTCTAGTTTTTATTATTGGATTTTATTTGTCCATAAGTGTATAATTTTTAAACCTCATTGACTCTGTCTCTTAAATATTTTTAAAATGCTTCCCTTCACTTCTACCCTTAGTGCTGTTACTTATTTTCATTTTATAATATAAGTAATTTCAAAACTCTTAACTGCTTCCAAGTGTAGCGCCATTCAATTCTCAACTTTAAAAAGTAGAAGCAGAACATGGGCATGGCTTAAATATATTATATACATGTATGAAATTACCAAATAATAAATAAAAATTCTTAAGCCAGCATCTTGCAACATCCTTCTCCTGCTTAGCCCATAGCAATGAAATCTTTTACCCACAGAGTAATGTTCAATCTTCCAATATGGTGGACATAGTACATTCAAAAAAAATATTTTCAAGTGATAGAAACTTTAAACTTAAAAAACAAGAGGAGATATAAGATTTTTATTTTTGAGAAAAAGGGTTAGGGTTAGGATTCAAATAATGAGGTTTGGGGTTCCTCATTATAATTTGAGACTATACACGGGATCATTTCAGAATGCAAACCAAGTCTCTGTTTGGGTCATTCAGATCTTAAACCACAAGCAAATATACAAATACCAAGAACAGAGCATATTCTTAGCTGTGTTAAAGTCAGTGCTCCACCTACCTCTGACAAAACTATTTCTGCACTCCTGGCTCCAAAATGAGTCACTTTCTCTCTCTTCAGACTCCCATATCACATCAGAGTTCTACTATGGTGCTTAATATACTAAATATTTAATGATCTGCTTTCTTAGATCTCAGAGTAAGATGTGAAATTCTGAAAAGCTGCACGTAAGCATCTGAAAATCATCATTCAAGAGGACTGCACACACAATGCCTCCCAGCATTCACTATCTGGGTAGACCGCAGAGCAGTAGACAGGGAGAAGCACTCCTTCCTAGCAGCTACCACTGAAATGTCAGTCCATCCAAGGACTGTTCTGGGATTAGAGTATTCTACTGAAGTTGTCACTCCATGATCTCTTTGTATCAACCAGCCATTTATTCTTAAAGATCCCTGTGACCAAAGACAATGCTAATGTGATCCTTAAATGTGATCCTTTAATAGAAAACACACCCAGCATCCCAGAACGGGGAGGGGGGAGTGCCGCCATGTGCAGGACAGTCACTGGGAAAATCTTGCTTGTTGCAAAATATATAATCCTTCTTTAAAAAGGCATTGTTTTGTTTTAGTGACACAGTTGAAAGACAATAAAACCAATGAACTGCTTTTAGACAAAAGACAATCATGGGAAAGAGAGCTATGGAAACAAAGTGATACTAAGAAGCAAAAAAAAGAGTCTGAAGTACCAAGTCAGCACTACACTAGCATCCCATAGGGATGTGCTAAATGAAAATCATTCTCCCAAAGGTCAAACAGTTCTATCATCAAAGTCCATTTCAATTAAGAAAAAGTACACTCAGTAGGTGTGAGGAATGAGACACAATCAAAGGAAACTGGTCCTGGGGGAATGACATTTTGTGTGTTGAATCAACTATAAATGGTTTCCATGTTGATTCAAGGGGCAAAAATGTGTCGAGTAGAAAAGGGGGGATTTGAACATACAAGTTTTGACATTTTTTTAGAAAACAATCAAAAATACTAGCAGAACTTAAGTTGAAGTGTATCAAAACTTTTAGAGAGTAAAATGTGTAGTACATGCATATGTATGGGAAATATTTATATACATATGAATATAATAGGAACATCCTAAGAACTGAAGCAAGGAGAAGATGGACTTTTATATTGTTCCAATGTGCTAAAACTTCAGATAGAGAGAGATGACAGGTGGGTGTTTAAACTCGGCCAAAGTTTAAAGTACAAAGTTACTTACAGAATTTTCATTTTAGAAATACCCTTTTACCAAAACAACAGATAGACTAGATTTACTTCACTTTTTAATATATATTTGAGAATGCCATATATAAATTATGCTCATTTGTATCATTTTCTTCTATACTTCCTTCTTTCTAACTCCTCCCTTCCGTCATTCCATCTCAAATTCATATACATAGATATATGTGTGTGTGCATATACATATGTGTGTATTCAATATATATAATAATCTGTGATTATATTAGATAATATATTGGATGATAATGGATTATATTGGTATGAGATAACAGGAATGTCTTCTTTGGAGCCTATTGACTGCCCATACCTCTTCATCTATGGGTAGGACTTTGTAAAATTTCCTCCAGTCTCCTTTTTATTTGACTGGCACTATGCAGGTCTTGTTTAGACAACAATGTTTTGAGATTCTGTGTACAGACATGATTCTCTGTCATATCTAGAAGATATTATCTTGTAACAAATGTCCTGGTCCTCTGTCTCTTACAATTTTGCCAACACCTCTTCCACAATGTTTTCTAAACCTTATATGTCAAGATTATGATTAGAAGTATTAATAGTGTGGGACACTCCATAGTTATTTTTTTTATTATTTTGACCAGTCATGTATCTCTGTAACAGAATCCATGAAATTGTGTATATAACCTGGAGTCACCACAAAAGTTGAGAAGGTAGACAGGGAGGGTGTGGGCAGTGGGGGAGTAGCACAGACACTTAGAATAACAGTTAATAAATGGGACCTTCTGAAATGAAGAAGCTTCTGTAAGGCAAAGGATATAGTCAATAAGAGAAAACAACAGCCTAAATAATGGGAAAAGATCTTCACCAACCCTATATCTGACAGATGTCAAAGAAACTACAGGCCAAAAACCCAGATAATCCAATTAAAAATAATAAATAAATAAGCAAAGCTAATGAGGATAATTGACTTTCTTGTCAACTTGAGACATAGACACATCTTTATTTCAACCACAACCTTTTCTTCCTCATTTATCTACAAGATGGTATATGAATATTACCATCACAAAAATAAAATAAAATAGTACACAGCTCATACTTAGGTCATATTTACGGGTCATATTTAAGAATATATGTGCACACACCACACACATACACACATGTAACATGTATACCAGAGAACTTGGAGGGAGAAAAGGAAAGGGGAAATGATGGGATTATATTCTCACAAAACAAAAGGAGTAATAAATAATAATAATAAAACAAATCTTTTTCAAAAAAGAAAAGAAAAAACCACAAGTCTTTAAAAGTTCAGCTCCTCTAAAACATCCAAAGTATCTTTCAGTTCAAATTTTCTCTAAAATATTCCAAGTATCTCAGAACTTCCAAAGTCTCTCCTCTATAATAAAAGACGTTCCATATTTTCTTACCTTAAGAGGGAAGAACTAGGACACAGATGTAAACAAATCAATGCAAAACCAAAGTTCAGGCGTATGAAAATATTCATACTTGACATCTGGGATCTACACAATCCCTTGGGCTCCAAAGCATTTCATTTCTCCAGCTCTGACATCCAGGACACACACTATTTGTCCCCTAAGTTCAGGGTAGTTGCATTACACACCCACTGCTGTCCTTGTCAGCAGGACCAGTATCCCCAAAATGTTGGAGTCTCCATTATAATTAGGCTGAACCTTTACCAATAGCCTCCTCTGGGCTTGCTTTGTGGACTCCGACACTTCAAATGAGTATCCAGCCTCAACTTCTCTCCATAACCACTTCAGTCCAGGTGCTTTCTTCATTAGCTTCAGCTGCACATTCACCAACAGCTTCTCATGCCTTCTCATGGTGTCAACCCTCAGCTGTTTTACATGACCCCTTCATAGCTTCCAAGCCAGTACCACCTGGGAAATGCTTACATATTACCAAGTTCAGCTGTCAGTACCAGGTACAGCTTTGACCCCCTCTGGATCACAGTTTCTAAGGAAAGATCTCTCCACTATTCACTCTCTCCTCCCCACCCCACCCCTCGATCCGATCCATTTCCCAGGGAGGGTAAGAACTCCCAAGGTGAGTCAGTTAGGTCTGGCATATCCAGTTGAGGTAGGTCCTAGCCCCTCCCCCAAGTATCAAGGCTGAGTAAAGTGTTCCTCTGTAGGGAATGGGCTCCAAGATATCAGCTCATGCACCAGGAATAAACTCTGGTCCTACTACAAAAGGTTTCACATACATTGAATGCATTGGTGTAGGCAACCACCTCCTACATATATATAGCACCTTCATCATCACCTTCTACTTGGTGTATTTGCAACCCATCACTGTACACAAGGAATTTGAATGCATCAACCTGAATCCTCCCTCTACTCTTGTGAAGCAGAAGAAACACCCAGAATTAGCAAGTATCAAGAAAGACTACAAGATATGACACTGCAGACTGAGAGATACAACCTGTATCCTCTAGCTCCTCTGGCCAGAAATTTCTGTCCCATTCATCTCTCACACTGATGCTAAATACATTCTCTTCAAATGCTTTCTAATTTTGAAGGTCAATTAAATTATGCTTCTTCATCCTTGAATTATTTAATATCTACCAAGTAAGTGCTGTGATTAGGAAACACACAAGTGAAGGAATTACACTGTATTCCTGTGACCAACCCAAACCATTGCCATAACAACTGTCAACCAGAAAAAACAATCACTACCACCACCCCCTTTTAGAAAACAACCAAATTTTTGCCTGAGGTAGGCTGGAAGAATTAAGGTCTCATCTGGCAATAAAAAGCTTCAGATGAAATTCTTGGCACCCACTCAATAAATAAGCATAGCCAAGAAAAAGAAAATTCATTGCTTCCCAACATTGTGTGTAAAAACATACACAGGCATGGAGACATTTGCTTACAAAGTCATCTGAAACATATTTTTAAGTTCTCATTAGCAGAAAATTCCTAAGAAGCTATTCTTTTTTTTAAACAAGGTGTTTTTCTTCCTGGATCTGCTTTGGGATAATTTGGTTCTGTTGGTCAGTTTTTCATGGACTCCAAGGTCTAAAAGAGTAGATCTAAAGGGTCACCTGGATCATGCCTAACTACTGCCATAATCATACAGCAGGAAGGCAATGCATTTTATTCACTCTCCTGAATTTAAACGTTTGCCGTAGATTGACAATACAAATAAATAATAATCTCAGTGCATCTTTCAGATATGTATATTAGGAACGGCATGTAAAGCCAGAAAAACAGCAGTGAATCTCAACCAGCCATAGGCCAAACACAGGGAGTACTCTTCTGACTCCAGCAGTTTAGGAGTAAAGCAGATAAATCACAGAGCCAGAAAAGGGGAATGGAATGCATTTCATGCTGGCTCAGAGGGAAAGACATATGAGACACACTCAGGGCAACTAAATTTATACAGTCGAGAGGATGAACTTCAAGGAGGGAACCTGATCACAATCTATAAATACTGCCAAGGTAACACCATAAATAATTAAGGAAAGGAACTCTTCTTCGCTGTCTCTGAAGTACGTGTAAAAATGAAGCTTCAGACTTACTTCTCCCTTCCTTTCTTTTTGGCATCAAAGCATGTTTGTATTGAGAGCCCTTTGCTCCAGCCTGGAGTCTATTGTGGCAGAGCCCAGATGGGTAGTTCCTGTGGTTACTCTGCCCTCAGTAAGGGACACTTATACTCCTCTCTCAGCCCAGCCTTGTATCTTGGATTTGCCTGAACAGGACATCATCATGGTGGTAGGGTAATACCTCTTCCAGAAGACACTCTGATAACTAGGCCCTGTCACTTGCAGAAGCCACAGCATACCCAGCTTTAAGCAATAAGAAGCTTCAGATGAAATTCTTGACACCCATTCAATAAATAAGCATAAGGGAACTGGGCTGAGTGTCTTTTACCCTTATTTATTGTTGTGTCTATTTACTCAAGTGAATGGCTATTGGGTGCTAGAACAGAGCCTCTTAATGCGTGTAATTGGAAATCATAAGAACTGCCTCAAACACATATTCTAGTTCAGCAGGTTTGAGGTAATAATAATAATTCTGCATCTTCAACATGCTCACAGGTGGTCCTGATGATGCCAGCCCTCCTACCACACTTTGAACAGCAAGGAGCCGGAACTGAGAGTCAGTGGGAACAGATAGATGTGGGGAAGGATGGTTATTCTGCTCCCTTGGCATGCTGTCCAGGGCTGATGAACACAGAAAAAGCCATATCCTTGAAAAGACCAGTTCTTGAGCTGGACAAAGAAAACTGAATACCAGAAAGACTCAGGATAATCCCTCGGTATTTTCACTCACAGATAATTAATATGGATAATTTCAAGATTGAGCTTCTGTGATCTGATGATTGATTTCCTTACTGGTCTATTATTTTAGGACTGCTTTTAAAGAAACCTAAGACATACAAAACCAAGTACTAGGACATCCAGGGCCACAGAACTTTCCTGAAACAATCAAACAACAAAAACAAAACAAACAAATAACAACAAAAATATTGTTGGAGCAGAACAGCATAAAATAAACACTGGAACAAACCTCTAAACTTCAGTTTCCAGTTGTAAAGTGATATCATTTTTTAAAGCTGCTTCTGGGGTAGGCACAGTAAGCATACATTTTAAACAAATACTACAAGTCTTTCCTCACATCAAAATCACCTGCCCCTCCTTCCCTTCCCCATGATAACTGCTTCTATTCCTTTTGCATGCGGCTACGACCATCCCTGACTACTTCAATGTGCTTATGTCTGAGGAAAATCGCAATGAAATTACAAATTTTGCTTCTCTTTTGAAAAGGTGCTAAAACCATTATCCCACTTGCTCACAGAGCATTTTAGAATTAGTGACTCACCAACCTATTCTTAACAAACCCAGAGATAGAAAAGAGACACCAGAGCTTTTCCAAGGCGGCTCTGATTTCAAATATTCTTCCCACTCGTCAAACAACTGTCTCCAGTTTTTGGCTGAAAAAATATGGTCACCTAAGGAATAAATTAGAACATTCTGAGATGCCAAAGATGTTTCACTAAATCTCTTACTCAGTAAATTCAATTATTTACTTTAAAACTCCTACTCATGGGGCAAGGTCACATGACTATGATGTTGTCCTTCTTTAGAGATCCTGTTTTGGTAGGGGGTGGTGTCCAATGCATAGCCATAACTGGCAGACAGTAGGAGAGAGTTTATAAACCACCTACTATGGTATTAGGTACCAATTATTTTTTTTAGTCCTATCATCCATATTTCTTTAGCCATTACAGAAAAGCCAGAAATACAAGATAGCTAAATGCTAAAGTAATTTGTAATATCACACCTGTGCTCACTAGTTCATTTGAACTCAATATCTGTAACACAAAAGCTGAATCCTCCTAAACTAGATATGAAATGGCATTTCTAGGCTACAAAGTGTAATAAGATACGTACCCTGAAGTGTCCCACTAAATACAGAATTCACCCTTACAAGGAAACATAAAGAAAATTCTAAATGGTTGGCCAGCTCCTCAAGAATATGTACTCACAATAAGCTAGGCCTAGAGTAGGAGAGGATTTGGAAAATAATGCTGTTCTTCTCCCTGTTCTGTCGAATTGAACCCTATAGCTACTCTTTAAATCATTTTTACTGAAGAAAAATTCTGGCAAGAAAGGAAAAATCTACAAATGAGTAAAGTGTCAACCATGGCAATTACAATGATGAATGATTTGCTGAACAATGTATTACACGGAGATTTTGACTCTCCGTGAGTGCAGTTACATTATTACTTTATGCGGTCCCCTTTGAAATGTAATCCTGGTCATGGAAACCACACTTTCTCTTCTCTCTCCACTTAGAAATGATTTTTCAAAGAGAGTAATTAGGAAGGGCATTCAGAAGACCCTCACTAACCCTTGAGTGATACCCATTCCCCTAGGAGGAGAAAGTCAAAAGATGACTTAATCCACAAATAGCTGGACCATAAAACATCACATCTCTCCATGGCAATGCCACTTAAATTTGAATTATCTAGTGTAATAATGCTTTAAAAAAACTCTGTTTCTTAAGTAGCAAGATTTTCAGTGGATATCTATGTACGCCTGGAAGGAAAAACATTACGCAATGATCAATGCTCAAATAGATTATCTTTGAATAGGTTTCATATCACTGATAAATGCTTAAAACCACAAAGAGCACCAATCTTCATAACTATAGTATTTTTGCCTGCACAGGTATAGCTATCATAAAATTAGTTTATAAATGAAGCACAGTCGATATTAACAAAAGTAACTTACTACTACATTTCTTAATAATTTCAACATGAATTTTCCAAAAAACAACAATTTTCTTCCTTTTTATTTTTATTTATCATAGACATTTTACAAATTCTCTTTAGTATATCTTAATTGAAAGTATTCCCAGTCTTGCATTCTGGAATCAGTACTAAATAAATAATGATCACCTTAACACAATACTGTGGTACTGTGGCAGTTAATTGGATAACTAAGCAGATATCTATCACTGAGAATGTACATGATACATCACACATATCAAATACACAAAGGGGTTATTTGTGTGTCTAAACGAAAGATGGGAAGAGATTTTTATTCATACTCCTTGGTACAGTGTGCAATTTAAAATTTATACTCTATTCTGTTTGCTTTTAATTTAGACTTTCAGACTATAGTTGACCTTGAACAAGTGAAACCTCAGATAGCAAAAGCACAGGTTGGAAAGCATTGTGAGAAGCACCTCTACTCAATGCCAGGGGCAACCACTGATTTAGTCTGGATGTATGAAGATACTGTCCTCTGTTCCTACCTCAGAGAGTATTCAGACGATAGGATAGAACATGATTTACTAACATCATAGGCTACACAGATTCCTGTCTATTCACCTAACCAATGTGATTCGTAAACTGACATCTGCTGAGTTCCTCTTGTACACATCCATCCATTTTTATTACAACGAACAAGAAATCATATGTAGCACAGAGAAATCACTTTTAACCGTTCTGTAGCCGCCATCGTCATATCTCCTTAAAGCAATCTTGTTTGTCCAACTTGACTTCAGTCATCTTTACCAAAAGCAGCACTCTTATCCCAAATGTCTATCTTTTAACATATCTCATATTCCAAGTCTCCTCAAAATATCTTTTCTTAATCACTTTCATCCCAGCTATAAATCTTATATTAAAACAGTGCATTGTGGTAAACTATCAGAAACTCATTGGCTGGTTTAATTTGTATTTGTCTCTCCTCTGTTTGTTTTATCAGTCTTCACTGAACATCACCAAAATTCCTTGCTGTGACTTGGAAGCTGGAGAAGGGAAGTGAAATTGGACAATAAGACTCCCCATTACTGGAGGTATCCTGTCAAGAAACTGACAGCCAGTATGCATTTTATTTCCATCTCTTCCTCACAAGTTCCTGTTTATTTTGGTCATTTTAAGAAATGTATTCGTTTCGGATGATCTTTTATAGACAATGATAATTTCAGATGGCAATACAGTAAAAACTGAATTATCTATTGTTTCTCAAATGTTAGTGGACTTATAATTTGCCTTGGAATCTGGCTTAAATGCAGATTCTTATGCAGTTGGTCTATGCTGTACCTGTGATTCTATGTTTCTAACAAGCTTCCAAATGGTGCATAATAATGATATGGCTGATCACTGAATAAAAAGGGGATAACCTGTAAAGTCTCTGGCCTCTTGTATTTCTTTCTTGTACTTAGCCAGTGGAGATGGCATCTGGACTACTACTGGCTGGTAAGTAGTAAATGTTCAATCAGTGTTTATAAATGAGTCAACAAGATAGCTTAGTAGAGAAGACACTTGCTTTTCTGCCTGACCAACTCCACAAAAGCTGTAAACACACACACACACACACACACACACACACACACACACACACACACACACTGTTAAAACTGCATTGGAAAGGTAACTGTGTATAAGTCATATTCAAAGAAGTAAAGGAACACAGGGAAGTAACATGTTCATCTTCCTTTACTATCTCTAACCAAGAAATGTCTAACTCTAACTTCTCATTCTATCAGCCTGATCCGTATTTCATCCAACAGCCTCATGCCTCTGCTTTTCCACATGCTCCTTCCACTGAGGTTGGGTTATTTCTCTCACTGCATATATATATTAACATCCAGAAGAGAACCCCACAGATCCTTTCTCTGCTGTCATAGGCCCAGACTCACCTATCATTTCGGTGGAAGTTTCAACTCATCCATGAAATCCTGTCTAGATCTATCTGTGATGCTACTTTTCTAAAGAAGTCTCAGTCTCACATTCAGTTTTGAGTACTGGAAATAAATGGAAATGACAAGTGAGGGGCTATATAGTGAAGACAATTAGCTCACTGGCAGCATAATAATAAAATGTCTTTCTGTCAAGGTGAGATGTACTGAGAGAGTTCATTGTCTTGTCTTTGCTAACAAAAAATAATCAAACCTATTTCATAGCTCTTTCCACTCATTTGTTGATATTATCACAAGGGCAGGTCAGGCCTATGAGTCAAGTTTTATGAAAAGACAAGGCACTGGGAAGCAGTGAGGTTCCATGTTGAGAACATGGGTTTGAGAGATCAGCATTTAAATTCTACCCTTGGTTCTATCACAGGTCATACCTATGGCTTTGGGTATCTCATTTGCCTTGTGAAAACCCAGAGCTCTACACTAAAGGGAATAACTGGCATGCTCAATAAAACTGCAAAGAACAAAGGAGATAAGAGAGGTGATCTATTCATCAGTGTCTGGTATGCATCAGATATTCAGAGCCTATCCCCAGGATTACCTGTGGCTGCAAGAATTCCAGTTGTATAAAATGAGACTCAGAACTGAATGTCAGGGGAAGGCTGAAATACCAGAGAGAGAAAGCACCACAGTCTGTTCTCACCCAGCTGTCTTCCAACTTCTACCTGTTGCTTCTGTCTCTGCTGGGTTCCTAAGAGGCCTTATATACAGCTATATCCCATCCAGGTTAGGATTAAAGGTGTGTACTACTCTATTTCTTAGCTAGCCTTGAACTCACAGAAACAGAGGAAGTTCTGTCTCTGGAGTTATGGGATTAAGAGTGTAGGTCACCACTCCAGACTTCCCCTGTGCGGGGTGGGATTAAAGGTGTGTGTGATTGATTCTCAGCTGTTTATCCTTGTACTCAAGGATCAAGAATTTTCTGAGCTGTCTGCCTAGGATTTGACTGTGTGCTCTTTCCCCAGTATTCAGGTGTTATTAAATATGCAATATATATCCACAATTACCAGAGATAGTTCAATGTGAACTGTGCTTCTCAACACATGGTCTTCAGAGTGACAAATGTACCATCACCTGAAACTTCATTAGAAATGTGTATCCCCAGGCCTCAGTCCAAAATTCCCCAATGGAGCCTAGAGATCTATGTTTAAATAAGCCTTCCCATGTGCTAACATTTGAAAAGTATGGTTCTAGTTATTAAAGGAGCTGTGTATGTAAATCCTGTAAGCTTTGTATCCAGCACAGGAGAGCACATCTACTAAGTACTTCTTATATTAAATAAGATGTCATTTATTTTTATTCTAAAAGTGTTTCATTCCTAGTTCTGAACACTAAAATCCCCTGCCCTGTGTATTGAACATTCTAATTTCTTCTGTTGCAAAACTGCCTAGTGTCAGCCTCTGAGGATGCCCCAAACTGGTCTCAGAGAGTATTTAATTGTTTATCCAGTGACCTAACTAAAAAAACCCATGAGTCTAATTATGAGCCACTGACCCCTGGCAGCAGAAGCCTGACCTCAAAGCCCTCATTGTCCCTGAGAGCAACTTTCTAGACAGCATGGCTATGCAGCCAATGCTGAAAATTCTGAAACAGTTAAATTCACTGTGGTCACTCAGAACAACTACACTCACCATTCCAAATTGTCTTGGCTTTTCTGAGCTTTGATTTTTTTTTTTTTTTTTTTTGGCTTTTGAGTTTTCTTCACTTTTATATTTTGAGACTGGAAAGTGGGGGGTGGGGTGGGGAAGAGTTGCTTTTGTTTCCTTAACGACAGGACCAGTAAAACTTTTCCATAAAAACTGTGTATTGCTCAAGGCCAGACCGTTAAGCAGCTGGGGCATTTTGGGCACTGCCTGTTACTGATTTTATTTCCTTTTCACTGCACTTGCAAGCAAGTAATTTATCTTTAAGTTAGCAAGCAAGAAATGGGAAATAAAAGAAATATGTTTTATTTAAAGCAGCGTTTGGTCTGGGCATGATGAGGGAAATGGACACAGCCCAGGCTGGTTTCATGTTCATTACTTCAAATTGACAACAGAGCCATTTATCTTCCTAGGCATCCAGCTTTCATCTCTCTGCCTACCCTATGTTCCTCTTGGTTCCTCCTTCTCTCCTTTCCACCTCCTGTCATGTCAGTGTGCTTGAATTCATAGAGTAAACTGTTGGAAGCCAGGAGAAATGGGTCTTTGGGGTCTCAGGAACCAGAACCTCCATTTCTTCTCTGGGGAGCTGGTGTAGGTTGACTATGCCATGATTTCACTGCAAAACCCAGAAAGCTTATTTTTCCAGACAAATGTGACAGGAACAATCAAAGAGCAAGTCTTCTCCATGGTAAGCCTTCTTAGATCACACATACATGATTCTACCATATGTCAAAACCTGCCACGAAGTCATCAAACAAAATTGGAAATATCAAATTCACTCCCCATATGAAAGATATCAATGCTTTTTAAATAAGATCTGTTTCTGGCTTTTAAAACACTACCTATCACCAACTTAATACACTTGGTAGGAAAAAATTCTACTTTACTAACATAAAGGGCAAGATTGGTTCACTTGTTATCATTATATTATTGTCCTGATATCCAAAGGTGACCAAGATTTTCTTGCAGCCTATATTTTTAAGTTCTGTTATGTAAATATTTAAAGGCTGATTTGTCTGCAGTAAAGTGGATGAATTCTATACTTACTACTTTGTATTTAATAAGCAAAACTAAGAATTTCCAACTCTTTCATAAAACCCTCTGTTTTATATTAAGTAAACAAACAATAATGGCTGATTTTTGTTTGTTTGAGAGCCCAGGCTAGCCTCAAACTCACTATACAGCCAAGGGTGACTTTGAAATCCTTCTGCTTCCTCCATCTATACTGAGATTACAAGTGTGGGCTACATAGCAGGTCTCTGCAGTGCTGGGGATTGAAACAAGGTCTTGGTATATGCTAGGCAAGCACACAACCAACTGAGCTATACCTCAACCCAACAATCATTCACTTTCTTGTCTGTCTCCTATGCATTCTACTTTAAGCTGGAAAATGCTAATTAGAACCCAAAAGCCATAGCAAAATACATAAATAGGGCTGTTTGTATGCAAAGATTTTGTGATAGAGCTAATAACTTTATAAAATGTTAATGTTATTTTTGCCTTCTTATACAGATGTGAATGTACATCAGAGGAACCAGAGAAGAATGAATCATTATCTTTAGCCTACACAGAGGATAGTTATTAGACATAAGTTTGTCTGATTTACCTGTGAAGGTAATGAGAATGCAAACAATGAATCAACTATTTACTTGAATTTGATTGTACCAATTTTGCCTTCAAAATCATGTGAGCTGAAAACCAACAGTATAGCAAGAAAGTTAACAGAAAAGAAACTTTTCTTCTCCAGAGTTACTTCACACAACATAAAATTAAACCATTTCAGCAAAAATTTTGGGCTCAATTCACTTAGGATGCATGTGCATTATAGTTTTTTTTTCCCTCTAAAACAAACCATTGTGGAAATGTACTAAAATATCCTAAATGTCTTGAATAACAATGCTCAGTGTGCTCCCACAAGTCTCTCAAACCCTGTAAATATACATTGCTCTCCTATTTTATTTTTCTGGGATCATGAAGAATTAAATCAATGGTGTAAAAAAAATACCTTTAACTTCACTGTAGACTTATCAACAACCATTTCAAAGGGCAACAGACAACACTTCTCTGTCTCCTGGCTCAGGTCAAGTATAAAAAGAACAATGAAAATGTGAATGCTGTCTGTGTAAAGAACTTGCAACTCAAACACAAATTTGAACTGCTGAGTTTTAGTAAGGTGACTCACCACAAAAAGAGATGGAGTCCAAATTAGCCTGTTACTTATGAGGTGCCTAGGACACTCAACATTTAGTTTAACTGTCCTTGAGGGCCCAGTCTGCCCTCTCCATGCCAGCGTCTGCAGAATGTAATTTCAGTATGTGTCAATATATAGCAATAGATAGGCCCAACAAACTAGCATCAAACAGATGTAGGACTCTTGGGGTTTCAGATGTGTGTATTTTAACTTTAGTCAATATAATTCATAACCCAACATGGCTTATGCCTACTATCCCATGCTTCTCCCACTGATGCTTCTGGGCAGTTATACAAAGTACATCAATAGCACAATTCTGAGTGAAGGATACTAATTAGGTAAGGGCTAGGCAAAGGACAATTAGTAAAACTGGACTGATTGTCCTATACACTTTTCTAGCAAGATAACTAAGGATTAAATGTGTGACAGACAAATGACAGAGAAGCCTGAGCTGAGCAAATTCCAGAAACAATCTCTGAGAGTCAAACTATGCTCTCTTTCATTTATAATCCGATATGTAGTCAAACAGCCCAGGTGTTAATTTTATGTTGAATCTCTGTTTTCTGCTTTCAGAATCAATCCCTCAAAAGAAAGCAACTGCTAAGAAGTAGTTTCATGAGGGATTTAAGGTGCTTCAAAGAATTTTTTTTAAAAAAAGTGAAAGTCTATAGGCAGCAAAACATGTCCATGAAATAATATGTGGTATCCCTTAATTGTGAACTCAGAGCAGTTTTCTCTATTGGCAATGAATTCAATACTGAACTCTGAAATCTTTTTGGATACTTTGGTGAGTCAGTGAGTTCTGCAAGGTGACCCACTCAAGTGCAATAGTTCTGCAATAAATCTAACGTAAGTACTTTAATAAGAAGAGAGATTCAATGATATGAAAAGGACAATCATTCATACATTCACTTACTCTCTCAATTAATACTAACAAGAAATCTTCACTATATTTTTATCACTAGTCAAAACCTCGGTCTTTCTGTCCTCCCTTTCTCTGTAGTCTTGATATTTAGAAAGGGAAGAACAAGGAAGGATGCTTCCACTGGACTTCATTCTCACTAATTGGAGATTCTATTCTGTGTTTCCAACCTCCATGCCTTCATTCTTTCTGGATATGTCAGTTCAAAACATTTTCTGAAAATGTCTGATTTTTGTGAAAAGAAGATGTGCTAAAAATAAAAGAGACCTCGCAAAGATTTTTAAGCATTATAATAATAGATATTTCTTTCTCTGCCCTGTAAGATGTCCCTTAAAGGAAGGGGAGAAACTTAGAATCATACAATTTAGGAACTTTAGAATTTAAAGAGCTAGATAGAGAAATAAATGTATAATCATCTAACTTCAAAACTCCTGAATAGCCATCTGAAGGTGACGGCCACTGGCTGTCAAAATCCTCATCATTTGAATCAAAATGAGAAACTTAAGAACACAGGAATGAATTTTGGTAAAGCTTGAGTTTCTTCTGTATAATGAAGTACCTGCATACTGAGAAAGAACTTGCTAATTTTTTACTATCAAATTATACTTTTTTTAGATTTGATGAGGACAATCATGAACTGATATGATGAGGGAAATATCTGTCATTTCTCACCAAACTAAAAGCAACCAAATCTGTTTGGTTCTCAATAGTTTTATTTTGAATGAATTATCTAAGCTTGAACATTTTATTCAATCTATACCTTTTTTTCACCTTCTTTTGCAGACAACTCAAAGCATTTTGGGTTTTCATCATATAAGCATTCTTTAAAACATAACATTAGGCTATTAGTTCATGAACATGGAGAAGGCAGAGGTCTAGTGCAGACTCTCCAGTGTCTGAGCTGCTCTAGTTGTCTTTGTGCAGTTTATTAATAAATGTCACCTACTTCAGGAATGATATTGACAATCTGTTGAGTTGTTTACATAAAAAAGACTTTTATTCCTCAAACAAACTGGCTAGTTATCTGACTAGATATACTTTATTCAATGTTTGCTTTACAGTTCCATATAAGAAAAATTAAATTTTATACACAAGTAAATTGAACAAATAAACATCCAGTTGATGATTTCAAGAAATGTCTCAAGCCTATTACTTAAAAGAAATCTAGCTTTGTCCTGAAGGTCAGTTTTACCAAATAGCTCAACATTTTAAAGGAATTAAACTTGTCTTTACAATGGGAATATTTCCCATGGTTTTTGACAAAGATAAATTGGGATTAATAATTATGTGTGGAAAATGTCCAGCTATGAGTGACCTATAAAGAAAATTTGCTTTCCATAGACCACATAATAGTCTTCAGCTAAGAAACAATTTTTAAACAGAATAAAATGCTGTCATTTGAAACAACATGATGTTCAGCAAAATAATTTAAATAGTGCAAGTATCACATTATTTCACCCATTTGGAGAATCTAAAGAAGTTCTCATTTAAGTACAGTCCAGAGTATACAAGAGACTAGAGTGAAGAAAAAAAATATTAGAAATGTGGTGATTGGCCAAATAGTACAAAGTTATAGTCACATAGGAAACAAAAGTTTTAGTGTTCTATTGTACAGTCAAATGATTACAATTAACAATATTGTATTGTATATGTTTTGAGTATTCTCAAAGAAAGGATAAATAAATGAAGTGAAGAATATATGTTATAAACCCTGATTTTATATATATATTAGTGTATATATATAAAATTTTATATATATATATAACCAGGGTTTATAATGTAAACCTTTTTATTATATATAAAGACATCAAACTAATGGTATATACTAATATTATAAGTATATTTTGAAAATAATGCTAAAAAATACTTCTGATCACAGACAGTACTCTTGTTTACCTTGACTCTACATTGTCCTGGGAAAAATAATCTTTTATCTCATTGTTATTCTTCTTTGTTGTAATCGCATAGCTTTTTTACTTCTAAAGCATCAAATTCACCATCTCTATGTTTTTTCTTCATATGATGCTGTTTAGTGTCCAGTATTATTCATCTGTTTTTCTGGCTTTCTTTCCGTAGAATTTTTCCCCTTCCTAGATTTGAATATACATGTAAAATACATAAATCTTTATACATGAAATACAAACCTCTTTAGTGGGCAGTGTTGCAAAATACATGAACCACTGTTAAAAAAGAATCATGACACAAAATAAAACTGGAGAGTGCAGGCTTAAGATGAAGAAAATTTGATTTAATTTAGAATTAAGTCTTTTCTGAAACAACAATACTATATCTGCATCTGAAATAAATAAAAGTTTCCTTAGGTTTCAAAAGTGAAGCAAACAGCTATGGGCAGTGTTTTGTGTCAAGAGATCTTCACTGAGAGTTTTGCTTCCCTTTTAAAATTATTTTTATTTTGTTCCAGTGTGTTCCTTTCATGTACTATCCTTGACAAAAACAGTTTAGCTCCTAGCCAGTAAGCAGCTCCTTAGAAACATAACTTGCTATACATGTGCCATTATTACCAACATCATGCTCAACATTCAAACTATACTAAAAGTCCAGAGCAATTTTTATGATGAGAGACTATCATATAAGTACAGTGTCATCTATCACTTTGCTTTGAATGTGCCTCCTCCCTAAGAGTTCATGAGCTAGGACTTTGTCCCTTAATTCATACCATGATGGTAGTTGGAATTGGGACCTTGAGGAGATGAGTGTGGTCAGATAATATGATGAGGATGCCTCTAATGATGACATCAATGGCTTTATTAGAGGAAAAGAGATTAAAGACTATAAACGCCTACCTCATTGACTTATGTTTTCACCATGATACATACAGCTGAAGCTCTCCCTAGACATCTATACCTTGATCATAGACTCACAACCTTCATAGCTGTAAAAATTAATTTATTTTCTTTATAAATCCCCCAGTCTCAGCTACTCCACTGTAGTATCACAAAGTTTAACTTAGACAACACTCATTCATGAGCTTGATTAAGCCACACATGGTAGGGAATTTCTGTAACCTCAGCACCTGGGAGGCTAAGACTAAATGTTCTCAAGTTCAAAGCCAGAATACACACACACAAAGACTAAATCTCAACAACAAGAGAACTTTACAAAACAGAACTAAATAAGGTACAAGGGGCCTTTTTGACACAAAAATCTAAAGATGTGATAAAGGCCTGTGTTAAAAAACTCAAAGAAAAAAAAATTCTATCTTTCAAAGGCAAGTTTTCCTCCAAATATATTCCTTCTTTGTGGAAAATATTGTAATTCTTTCCTTCTCTAAATTATCTACAGATCCAGCCACGTCTTTTTATTTAATTAATTTATTTATTTATTTTAAATCCCAATTAAAGTTTCTCTCCTCCCACCACCCCTCCCCTTCATCACCTGCTCCCATCAAGGGGCAGGGCTCCCATGGCTGTCAACAAAGCATAGCACATCAAGTTAAAGTAAAACTGTTGTGGGATCAAGTATTTCTCAGTCACAGAAATGAGATGAAAATGGTGCACTGAGCATATAGGTACCAAGTCATGTGGCTAAACATAAGTACAAATATAAGTTAACTTAAAGTATAAGAGTTAGCAACTAATAAGCCTGAGCCATAGACCAAACAGCTTTTCATTAATATAAGCCTCTGTACGAATATTTGGGACCAAGCAGCTACAGGCAGGTCCAGACCTTGGGACTAGGCAAAGCCGGAAACTTCTGACTACAAAGACTAAACACCTCCCCTTGTATTTAGCATGGGCCAGGCAATTCAGTTAGAGGAATAGGTTCCCAAGAGCCAGCCAAAGCATTAGGGACAGCCCCTACTCCTATTGATAGGAATCCCACAAATAGATCAAGCTACACAACTGTTACATATAGAGAGAGGGCCTAGGTCATTCCCAGGCAGCTGTGAACCAGATGCTATGAGTCAAATCAGTTTTTTCTGTGGGGTTTTCAGGTGATGTCCTTGACCCCTTTGGCTCCTCCAATCCTTCCTCCCTCTCTTGAGCAGGATTCCCCAAGCTCAGCCTAATGTTTGGCTGTGGGTCTCTGCATCTGTTTCCATTGGCCACTTCTAATGACATCACAAGCATTGAGTTGTTTTCTTGTATCCATTGGTGTCGCAGCCTCCCACCCTAACTCCTCATCTTTTTGATCCTCTAAATCAAATTTAACAATAGCTTATGTCTCACTTTTCATCTGCTACCCCTGGCTCCAACTTCTCATTCTCTCAATTCCTCTATGAAGCCTTCTTACATGCATGACACTGGGAAGCCTGAGATTCTCATGCTAATCGTGTGCGATTCAACTTAATTTCAGATATATTGTCCATGCATGAACCCTGAGCTATAATCAACAGCCTTGCAACTCATGAGTGAACAAAGCTTACCTGCAGACGTTCATACACACTAAAACATATGATAGAGAGCTTTATTACACTTAAGAGTACTAGACAGATATTTAGCATTACAGTGAGAGTCATGCTAAACATGAAATCCTAAACAGAAAGCTCCAAATGCAAGAAAAATGCAGCATCTACAAAGCCATAATGAAGACTCTTTACAATGTGGACACTCAAGCAAGGTGTCAGTGTATTCTCTTCTTTGACCTGAACTAGGTACATTCACATCAGGTGGCTCAAATTTTTCATTTTTTTTTTGTTCATGTGTGTCTAGAAGTGCCCATGAACATGACACAAGCATTGAATTGGACCTACCAACAAATTTTAACAAGTAGAAAAAATTTTAAAATCAGGAATTGCTAAATAACCAAGATTTATTAATAACAAATATTTGTAGAATAATACTCTTGAACACTAAAGATTTGTTACTTGTATTGTTTTAATAAAATGCTGATTATCTAGTAGAAGTAGAAAAAAAAGGAACAACCTAGGAGAATTCTGGGAAAAAGCAGAGCAGCAGATGCCAGCCAGACACAGATGAAGGAAGATGAGAATGTTGCTCTGAGAAAAGGTACCAAGCCATGTAGCTAAACATAGGTAAGAATTATGGGATAATTTAAGCATAAGAGGTAGGTAGTAATATGTTTGAACTACTGGTCTAGCAGTTACTATAATACTAAGCCTCCAAGTTAATTGTGTTATAAATGGCTGTGAAACTGGCTGGGTGGGATAGAAAAACATCCAACTACAAAGATTAATATATAGTCTGAATAATTAATTTTTTTCCCTATTTTGGGATATTCTATCCATAAGAACCACAATGACACAACGACCAGTCAAGACTTCTCTGATCTTAGTGGAATACGACCTCAGGGAATAAGAATTGTACCTTCTATTTTGGTTTTAATGTCAGTATATTAGCTACAGTTAGGCAGAGAGCAGCAGTGGTCAGTATAATTGTACATTATTTACAAATCTTTATTTATAAATTTTGCTACTTTGTACTTTATATCTACATTAACCTTTCATTTTAAAGGCACACTTGTTCAGTGCATTCATAGTAAAGGGTTTCTTCACTAAACAAAACTGAATATATTTAGAACACTATGCATACATTTAATGAATATTCACTAGAGAAAGGACTTTCTGACACCTGGTAAAATAGATGCACATTTACACTCAAAAAGCAGCTTAAAAATGTATTCTCTTTAGATCTAAATAACCTCAAACATAGAGTTCTGAAGACAGAAGATGAGAAAAGACACCAAAGGTTGACAACCCTGTTCAACTTAAAATGAACAATTTTATTTCAGTAACTAACATGTCCATCATGCCCATGAGCTATATGTGCTGAACACAGCTATTAATGAGGCCCAACACATAATAATTAACCTACTTAAAACATGCGACTTTTCTCTTTTTGTAAAATTCCTTGACATGCATAGGCAACAAATTTTAGCCACTGTCAGCCTCTATTGACCCCCTTTATCTTGTTCCCTCTCCCACTGACACACACTCGCCTACACACAAAGGTCCCAATCCAAGACTTTCATGTCTTCCTCCTATGTGTGACCTGCTGAGTTTAATGTGTGCGAAAACATGAGAGTGGAATTATTAACATATAATCATGGCTAGCAGGAGCCTGGAAGGGGATCTTCTACTATAGCATGATTAGCATGAGCATAGAAGGAGGGGATCTTCTACTACAGCATGATTAGCATGAGCATAGGAGGAGGGATCTTCTACTACAGCATGATTAGCATGAGCATAGGAGGAGGGATCTTCTACTATAGCATGATTAGCATGAGCATAGAAGGAGGGGATCTTCTACTACAGCATGATTAGCATAGCATAGGAGGAGGGGATCTTCTACTACAGCATGATTATCATGAGCATAGGAGGAGGGATCTTCTACTATAGCATGATTATCATGAGCATAGGAGGAGGGGATCATCTACTATAGCATGATTATCATGAGCATAGAAGGAGGGGATCATCTACTACAGCATGATTATCATGAGCATAGGAGGAGGGATCATCTACTACAGCATGATTAGCATGAGCATAGAAGGAGGGGATCTTCTACTACAGCATGATTAGCATAGCATAGGAGGAGGGGATCTTCTACTACAGCATGATTATCATGAGCATAGGAGGAGGGATCTTCTACTATAGCATGATTATCATGAGCATAGGAGGAGGGATCTTCTACTATAGCATGATTAGCATGAGCATAGAAGGAGGGGATCTTCTACTACAGCATGATTAGCATGAGCATAGGAGGAGGGATCTTCTACTACAGCATGATTAGCATGAGCATAGAAGGAGGGGATCTTCTACTATAGCATGATTATCATGAGCATAGGAGGAGGGGATCATCTACTACAGCATGATTAGCATGAGCATAGGAGGAGGGGATCTTGTACTATAGCATGATTAGCATGAGCATAGGAGGGGATCATCTACTACAGCATGATTATCATGAGCATAGGAGGAGGGATCATCTACTACAGCATGATTAGCATGAGCATAGGAGGAGGGGATCATCTACTACAGCATGATTATCATGAGCATAGGAGGGGATCATCTACTACAGCATGATTAGCATGAGCATAGGAGGAGGGGATCTTGTACTA
>PVIH01003921.1:0-96934 GCA_004025045.1 Sigmodon hispidus
GATATACAGGGATGGAAAAAAAAAAAATTCAGAGGGAAAGATGAACACAAAGAAAATATAGGTGTAGCAATCTTATTTGTATGTCTACCCTTGATAAGCCATGCTTATCATTCTTATCCTCTATATAGTTATTGTTAACTCTTCCACATTTTAAATTCTTTTTACTGTGTTTTTTTTTTAATAAATACAAAATAAAGGAGAAAAAAAAAAAAAAAAAAAAAAAAAAAAAAAAAAAAAAAAAAAAAAGAAGAAAGATGTAACTAATCCAGTTGAGCCTCGGGCTGGGCCACGTGGCAAGTAGATTAATAGAAATGGGTTGATTTAAGATGAAAGAGCTAGCTAGTAATGTGCTTGAGACATGGGCCAAACAGTATGAAGTTCATATAAGTGTCTGATTCATTTCTCTGCGGGAAAAAGCTGCTGAGGGTCAGGTACAAACCTCCAGGCCCAAATGGGCCCAGAAACCTTCTACAACACCAAAATATGTGTAATGTTACACAACAGCATAGGTGAGACTGCTTTATCAAGGAAAGCCAATTTTCTGATGGTGCTTCTCACCTTTTTCACATCCAGCTTCCGTGTACCATTTTACAATTCCCATCACATAGTCTTTCTTCATAAGCCTGCCTTTCTTTGGGACCATGGTTGTGTTTTTATTACTCTCACTCTTCTGTCCCTTCCTTCTGTCTCCCGTATGTCTCTTGGCTGACACTATCTTCAAGCTAATGACTATAGACTCCTCACATGGCCCTTCTCTCCAGCTCAGCTTGGCCTCTATTCACTTCAGCTCACATCTTCTTTTGACAATGTAAGAATGAATGTGGATTTGTTACCCAGATTCTCCTGTGAGCACACGGTCCAATCTTTCATCTATGTATAGATGAGTCACCAGCATGTTCCACAGCAGTTTCTAATAGATGCATCACCTCTGAAAGTGTCTGTCCTGGGTAGTTTTATGGGAACTTGTCACAGGCTGAAGTTTTTAGAAAGGAGGGAATCTCATTTAGGAAAATACCTCCCGAAGATCTGGCTTTTGGGCATTTTCTTGAATAGTGATTGATAGTGGAAGAGTCTAATCCACTGTGGGTGGTACCATCCTTGGGCTTGTGATTCTGGGTTCTATAAGAAAGTAGATTGAGCAAGCCATGATAAGCAAGCCAGTAAGCAGCACCCTTACATGGCTCTGCATCATCTTCTGTCTCCAGGATCCTACCTTGCTTGAGTTCCTGTCCTGACTTCTGGAGGTCCTCAGTTCAATTCCCAAATATGAACAGTGATATGGAAGTCTAAGTCAAATAAACCCTTTCCTCCTCAATTTGCATTTTTGGTCATGATGTTCCTCATAGCATTAGAAACCCCAACTAAGACAGTGTCTTAATTTTTCATGGTCACCAGCTCTTTCAGCTTTGTCCCAGTTGTGAACAAGAATCCTTGGAAAGAAGCTGTGTCCTTAGATTCTGATGGGCTAGTTAGAACATTTTTTTTAAAGATTTATTTATTATGTATACAGGGTACAGAAGAGTGTACCAGATGTCATCATAGATGGTTGTGAGCCACCATGTGGTTGCTGGGAATTGAACTGAGGACCTCTGGAAGAGCAGTCAGTGCTCTTAGCCTCTGAGCCATCTCCAGCCCCGGCTGGTTAGAACTTTAGTGATGAGGAGATGTTGGATTGATGCTGGTCCAGAGGCTAATTACTTTATCTCTTGTTTCTTGCCCACTTGTGAATGAACTAACATCCTATGACTAAGAGATAAAAACCTTTGCAATCCATTAACTAAGCAGATCCTATCTTCCACCAACCCAATGCTAAGAATGTCATCAGACAGCAATTTGGGTCTGTACAAAGCTGCTCCTATCAGCTGCCTTTCTGATGTGACACAAGTGTATTTTAAACTTGTCTTGATTTCTGATAAGTTTATGTCTTGGTTTCTTTGTAAAACAATAAAATTTCATGAAACTTTTCCCACTTGAGAACATAGAATTTAGGGTAAATCACAGCTGTGTTCCCTGTCCATGGTCACTCGGAATGGCTCTAGAACAAACTATCTCCCAATTTCTTTAAGAGGAAAGCTGTCTGGTGTATGTGTGTGTTTCTGTTTTTGCATCAACAGCACCCAGACATATCCTACAGATCACATCTGCCTGAACACAGCCTTATTTCTGAGGCCTCATCTTTTCACCAACTGTTTGTGGTTTGTGCTTGCGACTCACCTAGCTATATCTGCATCTCTGTTTCTTCTGTCTATAGCCACTACCCATTTCTGCTCATCTTTGTGCCTGCCTTAAGCTCATCAGCATCTTTTACAAAATGGGCCCTCATCTGGGAGCTCAGACACTGTGTTGGTTCCTTCCAATGGACATAATAGATGAACTATGGCTAAGCACCCCATGACTCCCGAGGGTATCACCCATCTCCTTTCTGTTCACTTACTGAATGTATGTGCAATGCCTCCCATCATGTTCCTCCTTTATGGGAAACACCATCATTTCCTTTGTCCTCCTGTCCCTGCATATGTGAGTCCACTTCACCCGTGACCCAACACAGTCAAATACAGGCTAAAGCAACACTGGTATTGGGACATGAGAGTGTGGTCTGAGTGCATTTAATATGCTGACTCGGGGCATTTGCAGTGCCTGGAATTGCAAAACTACTTTCTATTTCATGATATTTTTCAGCTGTGCCATTGGATAAAGTGACCAGTGAGCACCCAGTTTAAGGGGGATGACAGAGAAGTGTTTCTGTACACTGCCACCGGGAAGACTATCTTTTGTTATACAATGCATTTTTTAAGCACAGTGGGGTGCAGGAGATTTTGCTGTTAATAGAATTTTAAATGGAAACAAATAGAGCCATTTCTCCCAGAATGTCTATAACTGCCACCCACATTTAAAAATAACTCATAGAAACTGGCAAAGGATGAAAAAAGATGCTTATCATTTTTTGGACAAACAGAACCAAAGAGTCTTGAGAAAAAGCTGATAGTCTTCATGTAAAACAGTACACTAGGTCTGAGAGGGATGTGGGCAGAAAACAGGAAGAGAGTGGACTGATGTTAGTAGGCAGCGCATACCCAAGGACCACCTTCAGGAGCCTTCCTCTTACCTAGATGGAGGCCACATTGCCTCCAGGATAAGGGTCATTTTGTCAGCACTAGTGGGGTGGTGGTGGTGTGTGTGTGTGGGGGGTGGTGGTGGGTGGCCCAGAAGGGCCAGTGACTTCAGGTTCCCGAGCCTTTTAGGTTGTGAGGTTACGGGCAAGAGACTTTACCTGCTGAGCAGTCTTGGTAGGGCCTTAACTATTTCTTTAAAGATCCTGGCATCAAATTGGTTACAATCTGAGGTGCTTGTGGTTATGAATTTAACATATAAACTCGGGGTAAGGGGCATGATTGAAAGCATAAAGATGCAGCGAATGTATATTTTGTGTGTGAATCATTTTTCCCAAGATTTATTTATTTTAATTTATGTATACTAGTATTTTGTCTGTCTGTGTCTGATCTATGTGGAAGATGAGAGAGGGCATCAGAGTCCATGAAAACGGAGTGACCAATGGTCGTGAGCTGCCATATGGTGCTGGGAACTGAACCCAGGTTTTTAGAAGAGCCGCTGACAGTCTTTACTGCCTGGGGACCTCTATCTGCTAAGTGGTGAGTTGAATTAAACACACTTGGAAACGTACTCTAGCACTCCCCAGGGTAGCTGCCAATCTATGATGTTTCTGAAATTAGAGATTTCAGTGTAGTAATTGGGAAAATAAAAATAATACCCCAATAGCAGCTTTTATGAACTTTAAGAACAGGATAATTATGGAGGGTAACATTTAGCTTCCCCCTTTAGAAGCATGGACTAGCACTTGAATGAGCAAAGGCACAGAGCAGAGAATGCTTGTGAGGCAGAGCAAAGTTAATGAAGACAAAATCTCCATGCTGCAATTGCTGGTGAACAAAATCTCAGAAGGAATTCTTCCTAGATCTTTATGGTGGCTTCAGACAATAGAGCTATTTGCCTCCAGTAATAACTCAACATGTCCAGTGGGAAAAGACTGAACAGTTTTAGTCCTCACAGAATTGTGCTTGACTCATCCTTCAGGAGATAAACAAGACAGGAGCTGGATGGAAAAAAGAAAGAATGATTTACAGAAAAACCTGAAAGTTGTATTTATTTCAGATAGCATTACATTAGCTCCTTAAGAAAACCTTTTGTATTTATGTATTTATCTCCTTGTGTTTGTGTATGTGTGAGTGTATGCATGTGTGTATTATGAATACCAGGGACTGACCTTGGCTGGTCAGGCTCTGGGGCAGGCGCCTTTACCTAGTAAACCATCTTGTTAGCTCCCTACATGATGTTTAGGTGCTTCTAAACACTAGCTCTTTCTTTATTTTTTTCTAAAATAATTGATTAATTTATTTTAACTAATTTATTTTACATCCTAGTCACATTTTTTTCCTGTCTTATCCTATCCCCTCCCATTCCCAATTCCCATCTCTCAACCCATTTCTGTTTAGGAAAGGGCAGATCTCCCATGAACAAAAATGGCCTATCAAGTTGTAGTGAGACTAAGCATCTCTCCATATATGAAGGCTGGGTAAGGCAATCCAGTTTGAAAAGTAGGATCCCAGAAGCCAGTAAAGAGTCAGAGACAGCCCTTGTTCCCACTGTTAGGAGTCCCACAAGCGGACCAAGCTACACAACTGTAACATATATTCAGAGTACCTATGCCAGTCTCATGCAAGCTCCCTGGTTGTTCGTTCAGTCTCTGTGAGACCCTATGAGTGTAGTGGGATTATGTTGTACATTGTAAATAATTGTCCTGCCTACTGGTTTAATAAAATTGCTGATTGAACATAGTTGAGCAAGTGTCTTCATGGTATGATGGAACATCCTTTGGATATATGCTCAAGAGTGGTATACCTAGGTATTGTGGTAGATTAATTCCCAATTTTATGAGAAATTATCACACTGACTTCTAGAGTGGCTGTACAAGTTTACACTCCCATCAACAATGGAGAAGTGTTTCCTTTGCTCCCTATTTTCTCCAGTGTCAGCTGTTTCTTATGTTTTTTATCTTAACCATTCTGACAGGTGTAAAATGGGGTCTCATAGTCCTTTTGATTTGAATTTGCCTGATGACTAAGGATGTTGAACATCTCCTGAAGTGTTTCTTAGCCATTTGAGATTCTTCTGTTGAGAATTTTCTATTTAAATTTGTACACCATTTTTAATTGAATTATTTGATTTGTTGATATTTAGTTTGAATTCTTTATATATTTTATAAATTTGCCCTCTGATAGATGTGGGGTTGTTGAAGATCTTTTCCCATTCTATAGGCCGCTATTTTATCCTATTGATTATGCCCTTTGCCTTACAGAAGCTTTTCAGTTTGATGAAGTTCCATTTATTAAGTGTTGATCTTAGTGTCTGTGCTATTGGTGTCCTATTTAGGAATTTGTGTCTTGTGCCAATGCAATCAAAGCTATTTTCTACTTTCTATTCTATCAGGTTCAGTGTATCTGGATTTTTGTTGAGGTCTTTAATTCACTTGGACTTGAGTTTTATGCAGGGTGAAAGATATGGATTGTGGTGATATATTTTATATTTAATAAAATCATCCTGGAATATCAGAGAACAGAATCACTCACAGTCAAACCATGAGGGTCAGAGAGTAGTGACCCATGCCTTTAATTCCATCACTCAGGAGACAGAGATCTTTCTGTATATCTGTGAGTTCAAGGCCAGTCAGTAGTATCTCACACCTTTAATACTAACTATACGATTATGATGCAGAGTTGAACTTGGAAATGAAACAGCTGGGCAGGGAATATGTTTAAGGGCAGGAGGAGGTAGTATCATAGTATGTGGGTAAACAAAATTAACAGATCAAATGCTGGGGACTGAAAAGTTAAAACATGGAGGGATGCAAAGGTATGGAGCAAACCAGGGAGTGGAGTGAAGAAGTAATTTAAAGGAAGGGTATGTGAAGAGCTATGTGTATTCTGACCTTCAGATGTGCACTGTGGCAGTGTGTACCTGTACACACATACACATGTCCACATATATGCTCATTCCTGACCTACCTATCTACCTACATAAGATCTTTAAAGACTCATGTGGAAAGTGGTCTATATGGGAGGGAGGAGAGGCAAAGGAGGTGAGGGGGAGGACAGGGGAGGGTAATGCACAGGGGATTAACTTAAGTATGTTACAAGCATACATAAACCACAATAAAATTATTATTTCAAATGAGTCAAATATACTAGAATAAAAATGATAAAATAAGCTGCATTTATGTCCCTGTGCCAATCAATAATTCCATAGTGAAATGACAGTATCTGTCCATACAACAGCTGTGGCCAACTGTTCACTGAAGCTTTATTTGTGCTGCATTGAAACAGAAAGCAGCACCCCAGGTTGTCGTCATGGCACTTTGAGGGCTATGCAGCACACAGTCCCTCACCATCCTTTTCAGCTTCGTAGGAATCTATAGTCATTCCAAACTAGAAAATATTAAAGGAATAAGTAAAATAAGATTCAGTACAACAAAACTCACCTTAATTAAAATACATGCAAGCAGGGATGTAGAACACACAAATAGTTTTGACAGTATTTAAATATACCTTTTATATACCATCATCAGACAGAGAAACACAAGTTAAACCGGGGAAAAATATTCTTAGTGGACGCAGTTAATGAAATCAAGTAGTATTGAGAATAAATTAAAATTCTGAGACCCACCAGGAAAAGCACAAACCACATTGGGACAAAGTGGAAAAGCAGGATAGAGTCAGCCATGGAGAAGATGTGTGCATGACCAGAGATGTGTGCAAGTGAACGGCACTGGAGGAGCGATGATGTAGCCAGAGCCATGCTGTAAGTCCATTTCACATCCATTTGATTGATGCAAACGGAAGGTCTGCCCTCACCAGGGACAGAAGTCTGCTATTCAGTGCTGTTAGGGTTGAGCATTGTGAGGATGTTCTAAAAGACAGTTTATTATTATTTCTTCACACACTGAGTATGCAGCGATGTTGACACGGAGGAATCCTACTCATGTCTGAGAAAAAGCACTGCATGCAAATTGTGCATGAGAAATTCACATTAGTTTAGATGTGTAGGAAGAAGTTTCTGTCCCACCTAGTCCTGCAATATTTCAGTCCCAAATAAACACATAAAGGCTTATATCAATTATGCTTATTACTAACTAGCTCTTGCAACTTAAATGAACCCATAATTCTATTTATGTTTAGCCATATGGCTTGGTACCTTTTCTCAGCAGAGCATTCTCATCTTGTTTTCTCTTTATCTGGCTGGCATTTCTCTGATTCCACCCTCTGTCTTCCCAGAAGTCTTCTAGTCTGGTCACCCTGCCTATACTTGCTGCCTGGCTATTGGCCAGTCAGTGTTTTATTAAACCGATTTAAGTGACAAATCTTTACAGTGTACAAGAGCATTATCCCACAGCAGAGAACCACATGGAGAAATGCTGGACATGTATGTCCTGGGAACAGAAGGGGCAAACAAGCTGGTGTGCTCCATCAGTGACTACTCTGGAGGGGTAAATGGATGAAATAGTTATACGCAATAAAATTAATTGTAGCGAGTTAAATGAGTGAAAGTTATAAATACTAACACTTGAACATATAAAACTTAGATATTTTTGTTTGTGAGCCTAATCTTTAATGGCTGAGCTATCTCTCCAGGCCATAAAACTTAAATATTAACTACATTTTACAATATGCTTAATTGCATTCATCATAGCCTGCAGCACTATCATGTCAGCTGAGTCAAAAAGAACAAACCATGAATAGTGATAGATGCAATATGAGACACCTACTTTATTCTTTTCGTTTTGTTTCACTTACATGTGTGTATGTGTGTGTGTGTGTGTGTGTGTGTGTGTGTGTGTGTGTGTGTGTATAGATACATGTAGATACAGTATTTGTGCACTGAGCACAGGAGCTGGTTCTTACCTTCAACCACAGGAGTCCTGTCCTGGGAATTGAACTCATAGTTATCAGCCTTGGCAGCAGATGCCTTTACCTACTAAGTCATCCCAAAGGCCATAGTTTTACACCTTTTTTTTGTTTATGATGTGCTTAAAAATAAATCCTCATGTATTTCTATCTGCCGAGTGTTCAATAAGTCTAAAGTCAAAGTCTCGTCCATGAAAAAGTTTAAAGCGTAACCTGTAGGTATTTGTGCAGCCCAGATGGAAAGAGATCCTGGAAGCCAGGAGCCCAGGCATACTGAGCACTGCAGCTCGAATGGAAAGTATTCAGGCAGTCGGGAGCCAATGAACGAACAACACAGGCCACAGTAAGCCTAGGAAGCTGCTTTTCTTTTACCTTTTACCCTGATTTGGGTTTTGGTTTCAGAGCCAAAATGTTTCTTTCACTGGCTCTTTTAGGCTCTAATTTCAGGGCCAGGGCACATTTCTTTCACTGACTCTGATGCTAGGGTCAAAGTGTGTTTCTTTGGTGCTGGTTTCAGAGTCAGGGCACATTTCTTTTGGATTCTGGGTTCAGGGATAAAGTAATTCTTTTACTGGCTCAGGTCTTAGATCCAGCGTGGGTTTCTTTCACTGGCCCTGGTCTCAGAGCCAGGGTGGGTTTCTCTGGCTGGCCAATTTTCCCTACAGAAACAGGCTTTGAGAGCTCTGGAAGGATGGCTATATAGGAATTAAAGCATTATATGTGTGTGTGTATTTAAGGCATTAAAATTCTCAATAAAAACTGACCCTGAAAGAAGATTCAGTGATTTATTTATTTACTTATAACAGAGAACTTCATATATGATAGTGTGTGGCCAGGTCAGCACACCTTCACACCTGGCTGGGTGGGGTTTTAGCTCTGGAGGCTCACAATGTATATAATTTTTGGTATACAGAAAGTTTACTTTAAAATAATTATTATGGCTTGTTTGTAATTTAGTAAATAGTTTTTTTTTTTAAAAAATGTCATTCAATTCATAGTTGAAAACAATGTTCAAGTCAGTCAACTTTTGTTACCTCATTGTAGACAAAACGAGAAAGATATTGGTGAGGACAAAGTCACACACTAAGCTTCTGTTGTGTGACAAGGAGGATAAGGGTGTAAAAGCCTTGCAGCCCAGTCGTGCTGAGCAGCTCAGGTGAAGGGCTCCGGTACCTCCTTGTCCCTTTTGGGTGGCTGTGAAAGCCCTGACAGGCACTCTCCATAAACCTGAAGCCGACCAATAACCCCAGTCACTTAAATACATACTATGACACCAGAAGTAGCCTAAAGGCAACATGATGATTTCTCTCTATTTTTAACCCTTAAAATACAACATTCCCTTTATGGACCTCTGGAAGAGCATACATTATATACACAGCAAGAACATCCATTAGTAACTTTGTTATTTCAGCCAAATCATCAACCTGGATAGAACTTTTCTTTTGTCCGAATGCATATGTGACAACATCAGTATGACATAATGACGCTGGTGCTGACACATTACATCTGAAAGAGACATAGGAGGATTAATTTATTTCTTTTCAAGGAAACCATTATGTACAAATTATCTCTTGAACTGAGATTTTTTTTGCTTGGTAATTGTCCAGGAGAAACAATTTTGATTCCAAGGGTGAATATTATTTCAATATGAGTTGTTAATTAGGAGGCAGTTGTCATCATGAGCATTCTGAGTTTGAATAAGTTATTTACAAGGATGAGAGGCAAATGGCATAAATTAAAAATGATCTTGATGCTCAGTCATACATAGGCTCTTGCTGCTCTACATTTATGGCTTAAAAATGGGTAAAAATCCAATCAAATCAATGTATTTACACATGTATAGTATACACAAACACACACACACACACACACACACACACACACACACACACACACACACACACAATGTGTCAGGCACCCCACTTAGGCTGAGTTTTCTGCCAAGATTTGCAATCACAGGCCCAGGAACACTGGGCATCAACAAGTTTGTTCTGTAGACTATGGATGCAGGAGAGAGAATGTTGGGGTTGCAGACATCAGACAGGGTCCTGTCATTCTTTGAGAAGTATGGATTTGATTCTTTAAGGTGTTTCTCAAGATTTGCCATCAAAACAAAACATACTCCTAAATAACCAGAGTGTGAGTGCCTGCAGCCAGGTGTAGCCGTTTAGTCTGAAAGGAAACTCTCTGCGAAACTTTATTTTGATACTTAGTTTTTTTGTACTCTATGGTATATGCTCGGTTGAGTATCACCATCTTGGGATGGCAACACCATTCACAGCAATCCTGGGCTCTTCCCAAATTATTCAGTAAGATGTACATTCCAGACTCAAGCCCCAGTACAGGAGGAAGTGAGGGCAGATGAGCAGAGCTCCCCTTAAGAAGCAGAGTGGAGCTTCATGAGTCAGAGAGAAAAGTGATGTGCAGCTGGGTTTTTAATTTTTTAAATTTTTTTACTTTTATAGAATAAAGTCTTATTTTTATCCATGTATCCCCTTGTTCCAACTCCCTTCCCCCTCCTGACCCCTCCTGGTCAATCTTTAGCCTCCCTCCTCCCCATCTCCTCTCCAGAAAGGGAAAGAGGTCCCAAGGTGGATTAGCTCAGCATCCACTCCAGGCAAGTCCGATTTCCTCATCCTAATATCAAGATGGTGTTAGGTGTTCCTCTGGAGGGAATGGGCTCCAAGGTGCCAGTCTATGCACAGAAACACAGTCTGAACCCTCCCCTTGAGGCTCTACATACTGCCCATGTCAGTGGACAGTGTGCAGCTGATTTTTTGTTTGGTTTTGTTTTTGGAGACAAGATCTTACTCTGTAGCCTTCATGGGCTCCACAACAAACGAGGACCACATTGGCTGCTAATTTGTAGTGAACCTTCTGCCTCTGCCCCTCACATGCTCAGATTCTAGGCCTGTGCCACATGGCCACCAAGACAAATGTTTTGAAGAATAATTTGGGAGAGAGAAATTTTGATAGATCAGAGGAGAGTTTGTACATTTTACTGGTTTGAAGATGATGCTGCAGAGTAGGAAGATGACCCATATCCAAAGCAGGGGGATTGAGGAAGTGGGCTTTGTATAAGTATAAAAGTTGCTGGCTTTTGTACTTGTAGGAAATTATTAAATAAGGTGACAGTCTCCTTGACAGTAATTTAGTAGCAAACCAAATATTCAGGAAAAAGCTAAAATAATACATTTATCATTATATTAACCTGTTATTTATGATTCAGAAACCAGCAAGGTGCCTCTTCAGGTAAAAGAGCTTGCATGTAAGTCTGAGGCCTGAATTCCATCCTAGAAACCCATGTAAAGGTGGAAGGAAGCAACTCCACAAAGCTGGTCACTGACCTCCACATGCATGCCATGGCACACACATGCCACCCTCTGCAACAATAACAAATTAAATTAGATCATATATCAATATCTTGAATATCTATACTCCCTATCTAAGTCAGTAAATTCTGATGTTTATACAGGAGATATGTACATGAAGAGAGCAAGATTACAGAAGACCAAAGGGCAGTAATTCTTCTTGGGTTACTCCTATTTTCTCCATAAGGAAAAGGACCTTGTTACCTGCAGAGTAAGAGGGAAGTGTGATGGTTAATGTTATCAGCTGGACAGAGTCTATAATCCTCTTGGAAATGTGCCTTGTGTGTAGACTGGACCTTGAATTAAGAGCTGAAATGAGCCCTTTGCCCTTAAGTGGATCTTGCTCATATTTTTATCACAGCAACAGGAACTGAACTAAGACAGAAGGAACCAGAGCTTCATCTCTGTTCTCCAGCTCCACCCACAACTTGCTTTGGCAGAACCTTTGGGTCTGCTCCCTATATTATGTCCTGGTTCCCTGTTCCTCTCTGAGACTCTAATTCTCACTTATCACAGTGCCCTTCCCCGGGACTTAGCTTCCATCCCAAGCCTCAGGCATGAACTGATTGTCAACAGTCTTATTTGCTGCACATGGGGGTGAGGGTTGATTCTCCATGCTTTTTGGTTGTTAAGCATATTTTATCTCTTTCTTCTTCTAGTTCTGAGGTGAAGGTTTTCTGTATCTGTTTGGTCCCCACCTACAGTAGCTGAACATTGGCCTATATCCTTTGAGACATCTAACCCCTCAGATGCTGTCCCCACTGACACCAAGAGACAATGGACAAGGGTTGAATGAAAGTACAACTACAAAATCCTGTTTCCTTAAGGAAATGGACCAGAGAACTCTGGACAAGGGCAACCTTTCACTGGTATGGTTCAGGTCCAGCAGCATTGTTACAGTTCCATCTATCACCATGCTCTTTGCCGATAGATGACTTCAGCATGTGGCCGGCATGGATGCCGCAGGGTTGTTAATGGAGAAACTTAGGTTCAGAGGTCTCCTGGCTCCAAGAGGAGTGGAGGCTACAGTCATTTGTCAGTGGCAGTTCTGGTGTGGTTTGGCACCCCTGGAGGCTGGCACTGGGCCAACTTCCACTTACTTTTTGTTGTTTATTAATGTATCATCAGATAAACAGTATTATGTATAGCTGATAATTTAAAAACAGATGATGTTATTAATATAGGCCCCAAATACCATTTTTTTTGTCTCCATTTATCCATTAAACAACAATGGGAAGAATATGAGACAAACTTCCCCTGCAGGGGTGTGTGTGTGTGTGTGTGTGTGTGTGTGTGTGTGTGTACATGTGTGCATGTTCTTAGCTAGAACACATCTGTGCCAAGTGTGCCAGCATCTGCAGATGAAGTCTGCAAGCCAGGAGTCATGTCTGAATACCATCTTCCATTTGGTACTACCTTGTCTTTCTCTTTCTTCTCTCCCAAGAGGCAATCCACCTGTGGTGGTTTGAATAAAAATAGTCCCTGTAGGTTCATGTGTTTAAATACTTAGTGCCCAGCTAGTGGAACAATTTAGGAAGGATTAGATGTGCCCTTGTTGCAGAGGTCATTGAGGCATCCAGAGACTCCACCATTCCCACTGTGCTCTCTGTCTCCTGCTTGTGGATCAAGATGTGATCTCTCAGCTGATGCTCCAGCCACCTGTCATCATGCCTTTGCATCACTAGAAAATTACTCTAACTTTCTGGAACCATGAGCCCAGTTAAAGTCTTACTTTTACGAGTTACTTTAGTCATGGTGTCCTATCACAGCTACAGAAAAAAGTAAGTAACACAGCACCTTATTAGAACAAGCAAGATAGTGAATATGGCAGAGATTGGTCACATAAGAAACCCTCCGTTAACCTGGGGGAGAAAAAAGCCTATCTGAGGTCCTTGATATATAGCTGAGATACAGACCCCAGAACTACAAACTCATGACTTACAATTACATCCATGACTTTTGCATAGTTTGCTTCTTCACAGGTGTTTATTGAGCATCTTCTACAGACCAGGCATTATGCTCGTAGAGAAGTGTTGGCACTAACTGCACCATGATCTGAATGAAAGAACAAGAAAGAAATGTAATGCATGATTCTATTTTAGGAGCCTTTTAAGGCATTTATTGCATTCATAAGTAATCCCCAAGAGAGACCCCTTTCCTCACACTATTCCCTGTCTTCCACCTGCAGCCTCACAAAGGCAGCTGGCCATGTGCAGATTCTTGGGTTATCCCAGGGACTATGGCTCTACAAATGAACACAATTCAGCTTTGTATTTTAGCTTGTGCAAAACAAGTGCTAACTCCCTGGAATGTGCTCCACTTCCCCTTAATCTGCTTCTTTTGAATGATCTGGCAGAGGTGAATGGGTCCCTCTGAGTCATTAGCAATGTTTTGAGAAATCTCAAGAGTGCAGGTGGAAACAGGCAGGAAGTCTCAGGGCCTTCTAGAGGCAAAATAACACCTGCTAGTGGATGGAGGTGTCTCAATGACACAGGGAAGTGATTTCTTGGCCCCTGAGAGAAGCCACAGAAAGAGCTAAGTTCCTACATATCACTCAAATGCCATTGCTCCCAGGAGTGACTTTCTACACTGCCGAGAAGGGAGTTTATGATAAAGCAGGAAATAATTCGGTGTCTGTATACTTCATTTTCATGCCAGACACAGGCCACTTATCTCTTCTCTGCCATGGAACACTGTTGCAGACTTCAGCCATCAGTTAGATTTGGGTCATGTGTGAGCAGAACTTTTTGTCATGCTCAACAAACAGGAAAAAGCATTACCTCCCCCAGTGAGAGTTTTCATAATGTCTGGGAACACCAGGGCCAGTGCACTGCTCTCTGGGATGGATGTTTAGCTTTCCCTATCCCCAACCAGTGGGAACCCTGAGCAGCCATCCTGTTGGGAAGTCCTCAGCATCCTTGCGTCCACATGGATACCTCTTTCTCTCAGATATACCAAGTCTGCTACCTGTTGGTACCTTTTGGAAACTGGCCTGTTGTCTTCTCTGTCTCTCTGTCTCTGTCTCTCTCTGCATGTTTCTCCAGGTCCAGGTCCTCAGGTCCTTTTCAATAACCCCCTCAGAGCCTTCAGGCCATGAGTGGTGTCCATGTCATGAAGGATACAGAGAGATCAGTGGCATGGAGTCAAGTTATAATCTCAAGATGAAAAGACTCCATACCCGTGCAGAGACTGGAGTGGGCTCCCAGCTCCTGGGACAGCCACTTCTTTAAGTAGCAGCTTAGCACTGGCCAGAGTCTTGAAGGCCCAGGTCTTATTTTGGACCCACTGGTCTATAATTTTATTTTTTTGTGTGTGTGTGTTCTGTTGTGCACAACTAGGGTCAGAGAGGTGTCTATATTCATTGTTCTGGGGACATTGCTGTTCATTGTCACTGTCAGGAACTTAAAACTTCTCAATACCATGGGCTGTGGTGGCAGGATGGCTTGATGTGTGAGGTGGCGGGAAGGCTGATGCATACCACAGGACCTGTTAGATGGCAGTGTTACTGCTGCTATGATGACCACTGATGTCTCCAGTCACTGCTAGATGTCCCTCAAAGGCAGAGCTACTCCTAGAGAGATCTGTCCTGAGTAGGAACAATTTCTATAACCTCCTTCAGGAAGGGGTTTCTTTTACTCCTTCCATTTGCTGGTCCTTAGTACTAAAGACAGGAAACTCAGGACCATTTGGAGATGCTGTTCCATCCACTGGGACACTTCTCTCTCTCTCTTTTGATCCCACAGTCCTCTTAAGCATGCCTCAGCAAGTGCTTCTCCTATCAGCGCTCCCCCCCCCCATCAACAGCTTCTTCTCTATGCGATATCCTGTCAGGCTCATTACCCCACAATGAAGGCATGTGTCCTATCCCAACAAAATACAGCCCCTGTGCCATTTCACTGAGTGTCATGAGGCCCTGTGCAAAAAGTTCAAATGTCCTGAATCCTAGAGATTCGGACCTGGTTTTGCGAGGCCTAAACCAAGCAGTGTCTTTGTAGAGATTGAAAATGAGTTTGGCTGCCCAGGAAAATGGCAAGTTTGGAGATGGTACATTAGTGTAGGGGTGAGTTTTGAACTGTTCCTTAGATGCTCAGACTTTATTAAGTACCCAATGGATCCCAGGTTTCTGTGAAGCGATGAGTAAGTGTTTCCTGAAGAATTCACATGACATGAACAGCAGCCCTGACCTGCCTCACTGCCAAGGGAAGGAAAGAGCATGGTTATACATGCTGTCCTCACAGATGCTCTGTGCACCTGGCTTCCCCTTTCAGAGGTGTGTGGGTCATGATAATTGGTGCTTCCTGACCCCTGGGAGTAGAATGACCTGTCAGACAACTGGGGAGTCAAGAAATAGAGTCAAGAAAGAAAACACTGTTATGAACGGACTAATGAGAGTTGAGATTCTCTGGTTTTCTTTTCCTTCCAGGAACATGGATTGAATGCTCACTGTCCCCTAAACATGCACGTTGAATGTTTGTTCACTTTGATGATATTGGGAGGTGAAGCTCTCATGTTGGTACCCTTACAGGAGATCTAGAAGAGATGGCTTTTCCACCATGCCATGATATAGTAAGAAAATGGCTGCCTATACATTAGGAAATAGAGTCCTCTATAGGACTAATTAGCCACTGCCTTGACTGCATTTCCAGACATCAAAATGATGAAAAAAAATGGTCTTCATTGTAAACACCAAGTATATAGAATTCTTCTTTAGCTGCCAGAACACACACACACACACACACACACACACACACACACACACACACACACACACGAGGGGAAAGAGAAACAGAGACAGAGAGAAACAGAGTCACAGAGAGAGAGACAGAGAAACAGACCCAGAAAGACAGAGACAGAGAAACACACAGAGAGATCATTCTTCAATTAAATATAGTAGTTGGATGACCTTTCACAGAGCTGTGGATTAATATTTCTATGTGTATTTTGTACAAGTCCTATAATGTAGAACTCCTGAAGGATCACATCCAAAGACAGGCAGATCTTAAGTAAAAGCTTGTCCTGATGGTTGATCCCTCCTGCTTGGGTGGGCAAGGCAGGCCAGTGGGTGATCATCAAAGGGCAGCTTTGGGAGGAGCAGAGCCAGGAACCTTCATTTGTCTGGTCCAGCTCATTGGCAGTGATAGCTCTATCCTTGAGGAACAGCTTTCATTTCAGAAGATGGCTTCTGAACATCTTCTGGGGCTAAAGACATAGCCAAAGAAGGGCTTTATTGCCTTCCAGATCTGCCCTCCTCACCCTCAGGTTGGGATAGACTGTGTTGAGATGCTGCAGCACTATGATTGAGCAGAACTCTGAAACTTCTGTATCCAGGTGCTGGAGGAGGGCTGGAGGGCACACCTGGCTACACTGTCCATTTACCTGGGAACACTGCCCTTTCTAGGAAGCTCCTGCTTAACTTCTGGGAAGGGAGAAACACACTGAATCAGATATGAAATCGATAAGCTCAGTAAACATGGGCTGTGGAGTCATAATGGAAAGAAGACAAAGTGAGACTTGAAGCTTAAATGCAGGTAGAACAAAAACAAAGTCGTTAGAAGGTTCTGTGTTTGCTCAGTGCCCTGGCCAGTGTCCAGATGGGCTCAACAGCCTGCAGGGTCCAGCAGAGCAATAGGGCTTGGAGACAGAGCCCATGCAGAGTCTTATACCCCAGAGACTGTTTGAGTCTCATTGTGCTCCCAGCTGGACTGAGTGTGGCTGCTTGTGGAGGCATCCGCAGGATACTCAGCCTCTTCTGCAGGACTAAGTGAAAGCAAGGCCTTAAATCAGTAAGGGGACACTAACTAAGCTTGTCAAACCCCAGGTGGCCTCATTGCATATCACACTAGGAAGATAACTATTTTTAAACAGCCCCGCTGTGCAAAGCTACAATTTGGACCCCTCTTCTCCAGTTTCATTCACTCCCTACTGATGCCAGTTACCAGCCCAGGCTCATAAGAGAAAGAAAGGGAAGGAAAGCTTCAGTTCCTACTCAGTGAGCCCCCACTAATTGCTCTCATAGGAGTTATTTCCCATTGACAAAATATTTTCTCTTCTGAAACAAAGTCTCACTACGTAGCCCTGGATGACCTATAACTTTTTAAATAGACCAGGCTGGCCTTAAACTCATAGATCCACTTGCCTCTGCTTCTCAAAGACATGAAGTAAAGACATACGCCACCACATCCAGCTCAATATTATTAACAAATTCTTGCTTTCATACCCTGCCCTAGTTGCCTTCAGCCCAGGACTCCAGCATTCAGGTAGTCCTTCAGCAGAAGCCTTTCCTCTACAGTGGCAGCTGTGGCCCCTCCTCTGCACTTTCCTTCCCTGTGGATTCAGTTATACTCAGCAGTGATGGTCTAAAGATACTAAGTGAAAATTTCCTCAAATAAGAAAGTCATGAGTTTCAAATAACTTTTATTATGACATTTTGTTATGATTGCTTTGTTAGTAGTTGTTAACACCTGATTTATAAATTAAATTCCATGGTTGATGTGTAGGCCTAAGAAATTCAAAGCACAAAAGGAGCTCAGTACAATCCATGGAACGGCTTAGTTTGCATTCCCTGTGAATAAGGGGAAACTATTGCAATTCTTTACCCAAACACAACTTCCCTGATAGAAACAGGTATTATTTATGCAGAACTTGGCTCACACAGTGGTAAGAATTCTGCTACCATTACTTTACTTAATTCATCAAAAGCTTGCAGGGGTGCCACTCCCATAATCACAGCTTAGCTGTCCATGCGTGTTATTTTTATTTCTCAATCTCACATTAGTAAAACTAAATTAAAAAATAAATGTAAACAATTAAAGTAATGTGACTCTCGACACAAAATGCTTTCCCAACATCCTGCTGGCTACCATCTTGCCTTCCTAGCTGAGCAAGCTTAGTCCTACAGGATGACAGCTGTTTGGGGTCCTTTCTCATTTCGCTGAGGTCTAATGTCCTTTTTTTGGATAGTGTCCAATCTGTACTGCATTCCATACTCACTGGAAGCATTAGAATGATCTTGGGACAATTTCCAATGTACGTTTCTGACTCGAGGTTGGATGATGGTTCTAATAGTGTCAAAATGAAGATCATGGGCAAGGAAATTCAGGTATAGGTGGTGGCATGGGAATAGATGTTGGTGCCCCCTAGAGTATGGGTGGAAGTTAGAAATGTCAATGTCCTCACTGAACACAGAGGGTTCATGTTGGTGAAGATGAACAGAAGAGACTCAAAAGAGAGCTTTCTTTTCCATGTTGATGGACACATCCAAAGATGTTTCACAATGTTCTGCTCACATTTTGATTGAAAACTTGAAAAACAAACAAACAAAACAACAACCTCTGCTAGTGATCAGTAGTTTAAGTGTCTAGTGGGGTTACCCTGTGTGTATAAACAATCGCTGCTGGCTCCTTTGGATTTTAAGTTTAAATGCAGGGCACATCTTTCAGGGACTTTTAGGGATTTTCCAAGGCCATTTTTGCATAAATGACAGTCACATGACTATTCTCACTGTGTCACCCTTAAAAATAACTTAATAGAAACTCTTTGGTTTCTTTAAATTAAGTATGTTTTTTTCTGAGCCCCGAGAAGAATACTTTCAGGGAAGAATGACTATGGTATTCATTTGGTTTTGTAAAGTTAGGAAGGCTATGGCTTGGATGCCCATGGGAGACAGTTCAATTGTGAGTTGAAACTGCCAAGACCTTTGCTCTAAGCACTGTGGGGCAACTCTGTCCTTAACTGGGTGACAAGCACTTTTCTCACTGACACCTGTGTCTATGCCAGCCCTGAATGACAGGCTCCAGAGGACTTGCAGATCTTCATTGGAAGCAAAGGACACTGAGGCAGATGGAGAGCTTTGTTCTAGGAAGCCCAGCAAACTAGGCTGCAGAAAGGTAGATAACTCACCATAGAGTTAACTAATAAACAAAAAATTATTTGACAGTTGATAGGATACTATGGCAGGACAGGTTTAGTGTGTGCAGTGAGCCAGACCATAGTACACAAAGCTCTGCTTCCTAATGCCACATCTTTTCTCCAGGATTATGACTCACATTTAGGCTAGATTAAACTAAAGCATGGTGAAAAATATTAGTTCCATCCTGCTCTAAAAGCATGGAGTGTGGCCTTTTCTATCTCCAAATTCATTCTGATCTTGTGTTTTCTTAGAGCTATCTCTCTGCTTGCAAACCCTACATTTTCAACACCACACTCTTAACAGCTAGTGCTCATTTCAGCCTTTTGAATTATCTCCTGGCAATTCCTAGGTCAGGGCTTCATGAAGTTGAGTCCTCAGGACACCTGCTTATGTCTTCCAGCCACTCACTATTCCTCATTTTTGGTTTGTAAAGCCTTTACTACTTCTACAAGCAGAATCCTTCCTCTTGGTCACTTTGGCTTCTAGACTTAGTTGGCTGGCCATCCCAAGCCTTTGCACAGTGTCAGTGGTGCCAACCCCACATGTTTGCACTGTAGAGTCCCCAACAATAGTAGGTACCACCTGTAAGCTGAGGTTTGGAAATCAAATCATTGGCCCTGAACATGGAATGACCCAAGATTCAGCAGGCCAATTTTAAGCAGTATGTTGCTCCATGGCATTCTTTGGTATGTGTTGAATTCAAAATACAAATGAAGGCCAAATGGCAATTGAAGTACTTCAGTTGAGCACTCTTGGGCTAAATAAAGGAACATTTTACCAAAGGCAGTAGAAGCTAACAAAACAGAATAGAAAGCCAGCACTTAAGAGAGAAAGAAGACCAGAAATGTAAGCCAGAGTTAGGTATGACCTTCTCCTTTGGGGTCCATCTACTCCAATGACTGCAGGTATGGGTGGGTCAGAGTCTGGCTCAGAATACTACTCCCCCACTCTCCTGGCCATCCCACCAAGCACTGGATAAGTCTTGAAGATCTGGGCTATAGGGCTGAGGGAATAAAGGAAATGGGCCAGTTTTTCCTGGGACTGGCACTCATCTTTGAGAAATCTGAGTCCCTGATGGACACGGAAGCATCTGTAGACTTTTACTGTGATGGCCAGCTGGCAGAACAGGGCAAGATACAGATGGAAAAATGAGATCGTTGGACAACTTTTTATATACAGAGTCAGTCACACAGGCACAAAGGAACGTGTGTACGCAGACAGAAAATTACATGATTTATAGTCAAGAAGCACAACAGAAAAGCCCCCAAAAGTTCTACAAAATTGAGGTGATAGAGCCAAATATTTTGATTTAAAGTAATTAAGTTAATATATTCAAAGAGATAAACAAAATTTTAGAATGTCTAAAGAAATTCCTAAGTGGATATTGCGTGCTTTTAACAGTTAGAAAAGAAAATTAGAAACAAAGGATTTGTTTAATATTAAATTTGATACACTTAGAACAACAGGATTATTATTATTATTATTATTATTATTATTATTTATTTTCAAGAAAAGGTTTCTTTGTGTAGCCCTGGCTGTCCTGGAACTCATTTTACAGACCAGATTGCAGGCCTTGAACTCAGAGAGATCCACCTGCCTCTGCCTCCCAACTGCTGGGATCAAAGCACAGAGAACACATGGATTAAACAAAATGATTTAACATACAGATGATGGAATTCACAAAATGAGAAGAAGGAGGGAGGAAGGAGGAAGAGGAGGAGAAGGAAGACAAGAAATAGAGGAGAAAGGATCAAAGTGGAAGCTGGAAAGAATATCTCAAAGAAATTTAAAAACCAGACGCAAATCCTTTGTTTCTGTCTATACAACTGGAAACGGTGAGGAAACATAATTTATTAGAAACAGTGTGACCTTAGTAATTGCAAAGTTGATTTCTAAAAGCCAAGAGGAAAGTATTAAGAAATCTTTTATAAAGAACTGCTAGTCCTAAGGAGTTTCTAAGATGTCTACCAGACTTTTCTAAGCATGACGAAAATGCCCCGTCCTTCCTTCTTAGGCAAACACAGCGATGGTACTTATGCCCGGTAATATAACGTAAAACCAAAATTTCAAGGTTATATAAATTCAAATAATGCAAAAAATTAATAAAATGTTAGCAAACAGTATTAAAAATGAGAATTCTCTACGTTATTTCATATTTTAGCTTAAGGGTGATTCAGTATTAGAAAATATATTACTCTTACCCTAATGATAAACCCAAAGGAAAAGAAATAATGTAATTCTCTTGGTAAAAGCTGAAAAAAAAATCTTTGATAAAAATAACCCAACATATTATCAGTTTTAAATAGAAAACTGTGGAAGTCAAAGACAATTACTTACACAATCAGATAAATAGATAAACATTACGTAGATAAAACATTTAGCAGAAATGCTTAAAATCTCAGTTAAAGAAACCCAGGAATTATTTCTAGAGCACATGGGAGGAGATGCAAGAAAAACAAAACATAACAACAACAAAACCATCTTGTACCTTTGTGTTATGTAAACATAAAGCAATAACTTTCTATTATTTCACAATAATGAAATCTCATTTGGCTGTGGTCAGCGACATTCTAATTGAACATCAGTCACTTTAACACAGGTACAGGCTTTCCTTCTTTCTGTGAGCTTCTGTTCACATGCAAAATCTTTTCACAACGCAAAATAGTTCAGTTTCCCTCACTACCAGTGTAGTGGAGACACAGGCAGTCTGGCTGCCCACCCGAGTGCCGACATCTAAGTGAGAGCATTGTCACGGGATAGTGCTCTGTTGAGGAATCACCAGGGTATTCCTATGATTACAGTCCATTTGAGAGCTCCCTGCCCTTCACCAGTTGGAGCACACCGGAGAGCAGGTACAGCACCTCACCTAGGCAGCACCCTAGGGCTGACTCTGATGGGTTTGGGGGTTGAAGGGGAAGGTGAGCTGGGCCTGTGGGTGTGTGAAGAGGAGAGCTGCCCCTGCCCCCTCTCTCATATGACATGGGGTGGCAAGGGTAAGGGAGATATATTTTCCTCTTGATACCTAAAACAGACATGAAACCAGCCCTGGGCTGGGGAGGGGGCATGAGAACACAAGAGCTGGCCCTGTCCCTCACCAAGCGCAGCAATCCAGAGAGCAGGCCCTACATCTTCCTGGCCAAAACACTGGAGCTTTCTCTGTGAGTGCAGATGAGCTGGACCCATGGGGTAAAAGCAGAACAATTTGCCATGTTCCCCGTTGTATGCTCCATTAGGTGAGCTCTCCTGGGTGGTGACAATGGGGAAAAGCTGGCAAGCAGACTGACCTAGCTATCAGCCAGCTTATATCCAGGACTATAAAGTAGCCCACCCAACACCATCTTCTTTATGAACTGATGGAGAGTGTGAAGGGCTTTGCAGATTCAAAGCCTCATGATCTCCATGACACAAGGCAACAGTAGGACATCCAAGAGGATTCCCAGTGAGGGCCCAGTATTAAGGGTTTAACAGAAGTCAGGGGCCTTGAACCAGACCAATGACTCATGGCAATGAACACTTACAAATAAAGATGTATGGGCTGTATGACTCACTGTGCCATACTACAGCTTCCATGCTGAGACATTTTTTGTTTGTTTGTTTGTTTTGGTTTTTGGTTTTACTTTGGGGGGGCAGAGGGGGGAGTTTCAAGGGCAGCAGAAGGGGGGGATGAGGAGATAAGTGGGATTGGTATACATGAGGGAAATCCACAAAGAATCAATTTTAAAAAGTTAAAAAAAAAAAACCAATGCATTTTACAATTGAGTTCACCCAGAAGGTCAGCCTCCGTGAAGAGATGGTGTGCAGTAGGTAGGCTTTTATAGTCGGAATCTGAAATATCCTTCATGGAATCCTTATTTGTTTGTTGTTACTGTTTTTAAAATTGAGACAGTATCTCAGTATATAGTCCTGATTGGCCTAGAATTCTGCATAGACAAAGCTGGAGTCTAACTCACAGAGATCTATCTGTCTGTGCTGGAATTAAAGGTGTGCATCACCACACCTGGCTGGGATCACTCTTGAATAAGTTTAGGCTTCCAACCTGTGGCACTATTAGAAGGTTGTATAGACTTTAGAAGAAGTGGGCAGCTTGGGGGAAGTAGTGTGTACCCATCTGTGCTTCCTGTCTAGTTCTCTCTGCTTCCTGATCGATGCCATGTGAACAAGCAGTCACCCCAAGCTTCTGCCGATATGACTTCTCTGCAGGTGGACTGAATGTTTCTGAAGCTGTGAACCAAAATAACTGTTCCCTCCTCTGAGTGTTCTAGTCATATGTTCACAGCCACGCAAGGGTAATGGAGCAACATGTAGACTGAGCAGAGAAAAGAAACACATGGCAGAGAATCAATAACCCTGACAATGGTCAAAGGCAGTCTGAATGCATGTTGCACTTGGCCACACTGTGTTGTGATGTAGGAGTCAGAGGCTGGGAAAGATAGCTGGGCCCACATGCTTCATAAGGTTCATGGTTTTGAGTATTCCCTGTTTCATTCACAAGAACATGTTTTCACATCAGCAGTTGGATAAGGGTGAGCTTTGTATTTTCTTGCACACTCACCTAGGATGCTTCTTCACAGTCTCCATGAGATGTAGTAAACGTCTCCTCCACCACCTTCCCTGTCTTGGAAAACTGAGACTCCTGTGTTTTCTCTGGGAGGGATGAACTCACTGTTGTGTCTTGGAGGTAGAGAAGTGAGTCTTGTTTCTTATCATGAGATAGTCAGCCCTTTCCCATAAATTGATAAAAGAATTTGCAGCAAAAACCCCAACCAAACTCCTAAATTAAAAACCAAATCAAAACAAAAATAACAAAAAACCCACAGTACAGATTCTTTGGAAGTTAAATTTCATTAGATTTGTATACTTGTTGCCATAGACTGTCAATATGTCTTATGAAAAGGAAATATTATGTAGTTTGTGATTTTTAAGTTATTGCCCAGATCTGTTGGGAGCCAAAGTCTAATTTAGCCATATTTTATGTTAGCCCCTCTACAGCTAGCCAGCAGTCTATACCCTAGATAGCCAAATATCAGAAAACTACACACCCTTATTGTTAAGCTAAACCATGACTTCAGGCTTTCTCCTTGACCTTCTCAGATCAGCAAGGTGACCTTCCCCAGACCCTCAACTGATAACAGATAGATTTTCATATCCATTCTACTCCGTCTGTTACTTCCCCTCACAGGCTTGCTACATTCTTTTGAATATCCCACCCCTTTCCTCCCAGCTACCTTCAAGGCAGAGATTCTGTATAAATATTGGCTGTAATAATAAAGCTTAGGGGGACTTGATCAGAGAGATTTGTCTTGTCCTGTCCTTCCGTTCTTTGTGTTCCTGCCTTCCATTTGCTTCCTTCCCAGGTTCAGGTACATGCTGAAGACCCTGCTGGCCGGGGCACAGATCATTAGCTACATTATCAAAAACTTCCTTCTAACACAATAGGGGAAAATAACTTTAATGCATGCTATATAATTCTTTATAAGAGAAACATTTTTTAAAGAGTAAGACAAATGTAAAAGTTTATTTTTAGTTCATTTCCACAACTGAATGCTTAGAACAAGCTGCAATGTTATTGTTTCATTTTTGGTTTTGTTGTGACAACACCCTTGACCAAACTTCAGGGAAGAAAGGACTCATTTGGCTTATAAGAATGTGTCATTTTGAGGAAGTCAAGGCAGGAACTTATATCTGCAGACAAGAGCAATGAGGAATGAATACATCCATGTCCCTGCTTGCTAGCCTTATTTATTCTGGGACAGTTCAGAGCTCAGCCTAGGAAATGGTGCCTCCCACAGTGGACTGGACCATTCTACATCAATTAACAATGAAGACAATCATCCCCCACAGACATGGCCACAGGCCAACTGCTCAATTCAGGCTCCCTTCCCAGATGGCTTCAGGCTATCCACACTTCAAACTGACCATCACAGGTAAGGGTTATATTTAATCTTATCATGATTCTCTCTGGAGTTTCATAATCTTAAGGCTTTGGGAATCCAGACATGATTACAACACTAAAATAAAACATTTAAATGAGATTAAATAATTAAATGGAGCTTCATTTAATATTGAAAGAGGCTATGTATACTTGGAAGCTTTTCACATAAACTAATACCAGTGATGAGATCCAGTGGCACAGATATGACACTTGTCATATCTCAGCTGAGACAAATGAATCAATGAGAACTGCGTGTCATTCCTACAACTACAGGTGAAATATTGGAAGTAACAGTACATCTTAGCAAAAAAGTCTAAACTTTTTTTTCTAAAGATTATTTTCTGGCATAGGGAGACAGCTAGTAGAAGACAGCCTGGGGGGGGGGTGACCACGACTTGGTTTCTGCCTTCTCTTACCAGAGGTACGACTTCCCTAGAGGCATGGAGGGTAAATAACCTCCAACTCCCTGCCCTTCCATGTTGTATCTTGGTTTTGGGCAGATGAATCAGAAAGTAGGTTCCTGTCTGCTGCTTTCCGCCCCCCTCAACATGGCAGGCCTTGCAGAAGGACACAAGTGACAGTACATAGATGTGTTGGGGAGGGGAACACATTTTAACCTGAATACCTTCAGGTTAATGGGGAGGGGACTTTTATGCTGCCTAACTTCAAAACCCACTAAGAGGTTATAGAAATCAAAACAGTGTACTCTTAGAAATCAACACGACTACCAATGGAACAGAACAGCAACTCCACACACAGCCAACAAAGGTGCCAGAAATGGAGAGAGGACGTTTTCTATAAATGGTTGTCATGGTTCCTCATGAGCTGTGTAACTCTAGGTTAATGACCAAGTTCTCCATCAGTGCTGATCCACCAGGGCGGTCTGCAAGTCACTTGATGAATGCACACAAGGTCTCAGCCCTTAGGTCTCTGGCTGTGTCAGTCACTTGTGTTATGAAATCTTGAGGACAGGGAGTTACTGACCTGACATCAGTTTGCTGCATTTGGGCCCTTAGTTCATATTGGTGGCTATTATTAGCAGTAGTACTTGTATATAAAATGTGGACCAAGTCTCATAAAAATGGCTGTGTAGACTGAACAAGGATGACATTAGCAGACATGCTAACATGAGAGAGGGAGATCTAATGGAGCCTCGATCACCGACAAAGAACTCCAAGAAGCCAAGGAATGCTCTGAGTGGGAGAAATAGTCTCCCCCAGGTGAAGAACCAGATTGGTTTTCTAATACCAGGCTCTCAGGTCTGAAATTACTTACATAAAAGTAATATATACCCAAATATAAAACATACCTTGTTTAGATTGTTATATATTTCTAAATATATAAACACTCCTTGTTTATATTACATTATAATTTTTATATATATATATATATCCATATATATCTTAATAATAAAAGGAACAGAGGCCAGGAATTTGAAAGAGTACAAGGAGGTGTGTGGGAAGAAAAAATTTTCTAGGGTGGAAAGGGAAGGAGGAAACTTATGAGTGTAATTATATTTTAATTTAAAAATGTAGATAAATTTTAAGTGTATTTTAGTTAAGGTTTGCTGTGATGAAACATCATAACCAAAAAGCAAGTTCAAGGAAAGGGTTTATTTGGCTTACACTTCATTGAAGACAGTCAGGACAGAAACTCAAGCAGGGCAGGAACCTAGAGTCAAGAATTGACAGAGGCCATGGCAGAGTGCTGCTTACTGGCTTGCTCCCCTGCCTTGCTCAGCATGCTTTTTGTTGTTTATTTAAATCTGTTTTTTAGTATACCAGCCATTGCTCCTCCTCCCATCTCTACCCCCTAGCACCTCCCATCTATTCCTCAGTGAGGGTAAGGACTCCAAGGAGGAGTTGATGCAGTCTGGCATATGTCAGGCTGAGGCAGGGCCAAGCCTCTTCCCCATGTATCAAGGCTAACCAAGGTGTTCCTCTATAGGGAATGATCTCCAAAAAGCCAGTTCATGCCCTAGGGGTAAATCCTGGTCCCATTGCCAGAGGACCCACAAACTGCCCAAGACACATACATATTCAGAGGGCCGAGTTTGGTACCATGCAGGTTCCCCAGCTGTCAGTCCTGAGTCAGTGAGCTCTTAATAGCTGGAGTCAGCTGTCTCTGTGGGTTTCCTCATCATGATCTTGACCCCTCTGTTCATATAATCCTCCTCCCTCTCTTTGACTGCACTAGAAGCTCAACCCAGTGCTTAGCTGAGGATCTCTGCATCTGCTTTCATCAGTTGCTCTATGATGACAATTAGGGTGATCATCTATTTGATTATAAAGGAAGGCCAGTTTAGGGACCCTCTCCACTATGACTTGGAGTCTTAGCTGGGGTCATCTTTGTGGATTCCTGGGCATTTTCCTAGCACCAGGTTCCTCTTTAACCCCAATGGCTCCCTCTGTCAAGATATTTAATTTGTTGTTCTCCCTCTCTGTCCCTCCCCAACTCTACCATCCCTTCCTCTCATGTTCTCTTTCCTCCTCCTCCCCCCCCCATGCTCCCAATTTACTCAGGAGATCTTATCTATTTCTCCTTCCAGCGGAGATCCTTGTAAGTCTCTCTTAGGGTCCTCCTTGTTACCTAGCTTCCCTGGGGTTGTGGATTGTAGCCTGGTTATCTTTTGCTTTATGTCTAATATCCACTTATGAGTTTGTCTTTCTGGGTCATCTTACTCAGAATTATGTTTTCTACTTTCATCTATTGGCCTGCAAATTTCAAGAAGTAATTTTGTTTTTATTGCTGCATAATAATTCATCGTGTAAATGTACCACATATTTTATACATTCTTTGGTTCAAAGGCATCTAGGTTGTTTCCATGTTCTGGCTATTATGAATAATGCTGGTGTGAATATAGTTGAGCAAATGTCCTTGTGGTAAATAGCCAAATGTACATCCTTTGGGTATATGCCTTTCGGTATTGCTGAATCATGAGGTATCAGGCTGCTTTCTTATAAAACCTAGGACCACCAGCCCAGGGATGGTACCATCCAATGGACTGGGCCCTCTCTTTATCAGTTCTTAGTTAAGAAAATGCTCTATAGGCCTCCTTAGAGCTGAATTTTAGGGAGTCATTTTCTTAATTGAGGTTCTCTCCCCTTAGATGTCTTTAGTTATGGCAAGTTGGCATAAAAATATCTAGTTCAAAAGTGTTAGGTACACGCTGTTATCTTGTTTTTTTTTTTTTTCAGAACATTTAATGGGGATATGAAATTAGAACAATGTATCTTACTGAGATTGAAATTAAATAACCATATTTGTATATAACAGTAAAGTGAAGCTTTGCTGCTAGGAGATGTGCTCTTTTGGGGACTTCCAGGAGCAGGGGAGTAGTCTGGTAAGTAGGCAGGGAGCTGGTAGATGCTCAAAAGGTGTCAGCCATGTGACATGGACCTCCTTCAAGGCTGCAGGGGTAATGAGCAAGGTGGCTTTGAGTGGGTCCAGTTGAGGGGCCTAGCCTGTCAAATACTGCTATGGAGTACAGGCTTGGGTCTGGTTGTTCAGGGGACAGCTTGTCCTCCCGAGCGACAGAAGACAGTGTCAGTGTGGCAGTCAAATGCTTGGGTGAAATCAGGTAGTTTTGTTGTTGTTGTTTGTTTATATTTATTTATTTATTGCTTATTTGTAGTGATTTTGCTTCTTGATTTGCCTGAGAAAAAAAGGAATTATACACCAATTGTTAATTTTTCTTGTTTCTTTCAAAAAGTACAAAACTGAAAAATCAGTGATGACCCTCATAACTCACAAAGGCCATTTGCTGTTGATGACTTTTTTGAGTGAAATTTTTGCTCTGCTTTTTTTTTCATATCTACTGTATTTATGGAACTCTCTACACAATTTATTCTATAATCAGCGATCCCTTCATATCTGTGGTTTTGAATCCAAGGACTGATTCAACTGCAAATCAAAACTACTTATAAAATTGTATAATTGTGCCTGTGGTGCACCCAATACACATTTTCCTTACTTGCAGCTATTTTTAAATTGTGTAGTATAACACAAAGGCTTTCTATAGCATCCAGTGTCATAAGTAATCATAAGATTACTTCAAGCAAACAAATCTGTGTAGGTTCTAGATGTCTGTCTGGCCTGTTTTCTATGAAGGGTGAATCTTTGAGCTTATTTTGACTTTTGTCTGCACAGTAAGTTCTTCAGCTGCTGGCCAGATTTCCCCATGAGATAATGCTGTGAAGGAAATGTGCTGAATGCCTGGCTTGTCACATTTTGCACACCTTGGCGCAGATCTCTGGCAGCTGCTCTGCCTGGTTAACTGCTGGCATCCTTCAGGATTCTGACCCAACTGCTTCCATGATCCTCTGTGCCAATTTTCCCTGCCATGGCTTAGCATATAAAAAGTGTAACTTCTGAAATTCCCTCTCCGATGTGGTTAGTTCGTTTTCAGAAGGTTTGTTAATTTAGTCAGTGAACTAAGTATAAATCTCTGATTATTAAATTACGCTGGCAAAATACTCATGAAAAAATATTTTTAAAGTCTAGTTACTGGCTGCTTATCAAAGGTATCATCTGTTATGTACTTATATTTTCTATAAATAATTTTGAGATGTTATTTTTGTTTCAAGCCCTTTAATTATGTGACATCAAATGATATTGTGGTTGTCAGCATATTTTACACAAAACATATTTTAGAATGTGATTTGCTCATGTGGCTTGGGAAGGGACAAATCTAATGTAAACAAACGGGAACGTAGCATAGTGAAGTGTGCTGGACAATGACTCTGCCATACACAGCTTGAAATAATAGCGATCTCATTTTAAGTACAACTGTCCAGGCTTTCTGGAGTTGATTTAACAGATCTTCGAAATGCTGAATTCTTACATTTTAGCACATATATGAATGCTCACATTAGAAACACTCTACTAGACCTAAGACCCAAGGTGCAAGAACAATGTTCTGGAGAATTCTTCCAATTCAAACATCTCCACGTTTGCCTCAAAAGAAACTTTTTCTCAGAGAACTACTTTTAAGTGATCTGCCATGCTTATATTCAACTGCAACAGACAATTCTTTGTGGTGTTCACATCTGAAGAACCGCTCATTCTGTGTATATGGTTATTTCTCTTGGACAGAAGGTTCTGGACAATGGACAACATGCATGAGACTTTTAAAAAATGGTTTATTTATTTTTATTTTATGTGCATTGGTGTTTTGGGTTTATGTATGTCTGTATGAGGGTATCAGATCCCCTGGAACTGGAGTTTCAGATAGTTGTGAATTGCTGTATGGGTGATGAGAATTGAACCCACATTCTGTCAAAGAGCATCCAGTGCTCCCAGCTGCTGTGCCATCTCTCAAGCCCCCACATAATCTTTTAAGTTTATTTTGTGTGTATGTATGTGTCCCATACATGTGTGTATTTGATACCTGAGGAAATGGTAAGCCTCCATGTGGGGCTCAGCATTTGACGGGGTTTGTAGAAATCAAACCTGGGTGTAGATGGAAGTTTCTGTCCCACCAGAGACTCTCAAATACCTGGTAGCCATTTCCCAAATAATTGACTCAGAGGCTTAATATTATAGTAACCATTGGGCCAGTAGCTCAAACAAATTACTATCTAGCTCTTACACTTACATTAATCTGTAATTCTTATCTATGTTTAGCCATGTGGCTTAATACCTTTTCTCAGTAAGGCATTCTCATCTTGCTTCCTTTGTACCTTGCTGGTGACTACTTCTATGCCTTCCTCTTCCCAGAATTCTCCTAGTCTGGTTGCCATGCCTATACTTCCTAGCTAACTACTGGCCAGTCAGTGTTACAAGTGACGAATCTTTACAACATACAAGATCATTATCCCCCCTGGGGGCCCTTTGCAAGAACAAGTGCTCTTAACCACTGAGACAACTCTTTAGTCTGTGGCTTGTGTGACTTTCTTCCCATGACACTGATGTCATCAACTCAAAGATTACCATTCTGTGATGCTGAGGATGGACAAGGCATGGCTTCCATGCAATAGGAAGGGCTAATATTGGTCCTAAGTGAACCCAAGTTCTTGTGAATGGGGAGGATTGCAGGGTTGGGTAGGATTTAGGGGATGGTGCTGCCATTACATTCATGGTTCCTCTCAGACCCCTGGTATCATATCTGAGTTTGAAAGAGGTGGGATGAGTCTGTTTTAAATGTTCCTCCCGAGTCTGCTTTTCCATAGTTACCTTTTCTTTTATTTAATAATTCTGAGTTTTTAACTGTTTTTATAAATTTTTACAAAAACATGTAAGAATAGTACATTTTAACTTCTTTATTTCATAAGCCATTACTGGGTTTCTGTTTTACAACAGGCACTCCATTCACATTTGCTGGATACAGTTACTATATCCTGACTCTTGCCTTAGAAAGCTTTGCATTCCACGGCAGGAAGAACTGAAGCAACCGTGTCAGCAGGACGTGGTAGATTCTTCCAGAACTGTGTAAATGTTCCTGGAGGTGTTTGAGAGAAGCACTTGATTCTATGATGGGCACATCTGAAAGAGACTGAAGTGGACAGAAATGCTCATCCGGGCTCTGACAACAGGCTGGCTTGTCCTCTTTTGGGACCTGGGGTAATGTGAGGAGTTTTGCTATTATAAACGATTCTCCAAATATATGCACACTTATTTTAACACCACCTCTGTGTTAGTCAACATCAATATCCTTGAGCAGGGAGTGGTCTGGCATAAACAGAGACCTGAGTAAGGGTGGAGGACTGGAATGCATTGGCATGCAGACCTTAAGATTCTGGGGACACCAGATTATACAATCCTCAATCTTTTCCGTGGATAAGATGACTGGTCCCCAGGTCCCTGGACATACTTATCCTAATGTAATCTTCTCTGAGTTGGAACAAAGACATGAGTATTCTTAAAATGTCTCCCAAGTGATTCCAACTTACCAAGCTGGAGAACTGGAACCCCATGCAGTGAGCCATTAGAGATTGTGCCTGAGTGGATGGAACATCTGGTTTGTGTTAAGGCAGCTAGAATAGAGCCAGAGGCAGGAAGAGCATCTGCAGGAATCCGTGAGGAAGACTGATCATGAAAGTCCCACGTGACAGAAACCCAGAATGCCATTAGCATATTGGCTGAGAAGGAAGCAGAGGGCCAGAGGGTGGACTCTGACATCATGGTTATGTCCTCTGGTAAAGGGCAGAGCCCCCGATTGAGACAGAATGGTGCCAGATAAGCCGCGAAAGGGGCTGGCTGTTGATCTGAGGGTAGAAAGAAAAGATCATGAGGCGTTGAGGTAGAAAGATGTGCGTCTGGTATAGGTTATAAGAGTGTCCAGCCACAGAGATAAGTGGAGACTCTTATGGCAGTGTCGGTTAGGAAACGCTGGCTGAGCCTCCCAGCCTGCCTGGCTTGGCCCAATGAGCTTGGAAACTCCCTTCTGCAGCTGGCAGAGGGCTTGTGATTTCAACAGTCCCACTTCACAGCAGATTGTACAAACCACTCTACAAACTGACCCATCACCATGTCCATTTCATGAACCTTGAAACTAGAGGTTAAGAGAGGTGACTGGACCTAAGAGGAAGAGAGCACAAAGGGTCCACCCCTCACCGGCTTTGGCCCGCTGTGGGAAGCTCTGGAGACTGGACCAGGAGTCCTCTCCCATTGGCTTCTCGGGCTCTTGGACACAAGCACCCTGGGGTCAGGGGCTTTCTTGAAACTCAGAACACTATAGCACTCTTGGCTTGTGAGGTGGTTGGGGGTGTGTCACCCCGTCTCTGAACTTCCTTATTTCCTTATATTCTCTTAACACAAGCTCTTTGGCCTTCATAACTGCCGCTCCATCCCCCGAACACACAGACACAGGCACCACAATGGTCATGATATTAGTGGCGGATAGCCATCTCAAAATGCCCATTTGATGGGAGGCAAATGGAGAGCCAATGTTAAGGGGATAAAATACTCCAAATTCAAAATGTTATATCATTCTCTTTTCCACAGTGTTAAACTGAGGGCAGGACTGGGTATTTCTCAAACCCTCTGACTTGTTCTGTGCCACATTCCTCTCTTGTTTAGAATCGAGAATCTTTTTAACATATCCAGTGCCTTGGAGACAATTTCTCAGGACTGTTAGAAGTGGTTAGAACAGCTTGGCCAAGTGTGGAGCATAAAATGTAAATTTGAAGGACTTGCATTTTAATAGCTAATATATTTAACTGTTGGCACATGCATGAAATTCACATTCAGAAGTGTTCTCAGGTGGAGAACTCATAACCCAAAGCCCTGCTGACTTAAAACGGAAGCCAGCTCAGCTTGCCTACTGAATGCTTCTCAGGGAAAGTGTTATCTGGACATACTTTGAAATTCTTCCCTTAGATTCCTGAGGGGTGTGTGTGTGTGTGTGTGTGTGTGTGTGTGTGTGTGTGTGTGTATCTGTCTGTCTGTTCACACACATATGGTGATATATATTTAATAAAATCAGCCTAGAATATCAGAGGACAGAATCACCCACAATCAAGCCATGAAGGTCAGAGTGGTCACTCACACCTTTAATCCCATCACTTATGAGGCAGAGATCTTTCTGTATTTCTGGGAGTTCAAGGCCTAAAAGCCAAGCATCAGTAGCTTACACCTTTAATCCTAACTCTAGGATTATGATGCAGAGTTGAATTCAGAAGGGAAACAGCTGGGTGGGGAAGATATTTAAGGCAGGCATAGGCAGACATTCAGGATTCTGTAGGAGTGACCAGCCAAGCTGAGAACTCTTGAAGATAGCATTTACCCTGTTTGGCCTGAGAAGATGGTTAGTTGAGAATTGACTGTGGTCTGTTTCTTCTCTTTGAATTTTCACCTTTTCTCCAATATCTGGCTCTAGGTTTTCATATAAGGTAACTAGAGTCTGTGCAGTATACATATGTCGCTATCAGAGATCTACTGATGGCCTGTTTTAAACAAATGGCATCTCCATTTAGCTGTTAAATTCCACATCTGTTAAGATTTATACTACAACCAAGCCATCCAATGTCTGTTGCCTTGTCTCTGAGGCACTGACAAGTACATGGCCTCAGGTCTAAGCCAGCATTTCCCCGGCACTGCAGAAATTATCCCCAGATTCCCAAGATCTGCAGTAGAAAGGAGTTCTCTCTAGACTGAGGCTTCTTAGTCACTTCCTGAGTGAAGGTCCCTGGAACCATCACACTGCATAGGGCGATGTAACCAGCTTCATGGGCTCCAGGCCTTGTTTGTGACAGGCAGTGCTTTAAAAGAGAATCCTCACGGAGCTCCTGAGTTTGTCTCCCTGAGGCTTTGAACTCCTTCTCTGCCTAGCCTTGTGTTTCTCTGGGGATTATGTGAATGCATCAGTGCTATGAAAATTTTAACATTTGTTTATAGAGCCTTCATTTCCCATAGTCTTTCCTTTATAACAGTATATTTTGAGGCTGATATCTGTAGGTACTCCTGTGATTCAGACAGGAGCATCCTAAAGAACCTCTGGCTGGCACCATTGATTCCTGTATCTTGAAGATGAAGAAACTTAGGTCAAGACCAACTAAGGATCACTCAGGTAGTCAGGGTTTCTAATCCCACCCTGTCCTGTCTATAGCCTCAATAATCTCTGTGTTCAGCCTGAGGGTTAAGAACTGAGACATCACACATATGTACTTCAGTGTTCTGCACGCAAGTCTGGCCAATGAGACAGCCAACATTGTACCCACTGAATTTTTCCTCTCCTCTGGTTGCTTGTTTGCTCCATTCCCACTATAGGGGAGGGTGAAGACTGGTTCCTTACCTGCAACAAGAATGACCCAACACTCTTGTTAACGTATATGCTTTATGAACTCATATTTGCTCAGATCTTTGCTCATATCTGGACCCTGTGATCACTGATGCAATGTCTTGAATGAAGGGGGCAGATATGTGATTGCTTATAAATCACCATTTCTATGATAAAGGAGACTCATTTGGCTTTCAAGAAAAGCCCTGTGGCTGAACATGTGGAAAGGAGGGGTTGAGATCCTTCAGGGAGGAAAGAGTTACTGCTGCTGGGGATGTAGGACTTGACTAGCGAACCACATCAGGGATGTGCTCATGTGTTCCTGGAATTAAAGGGATGGATGACTTTTGCTAACCTGGTGAACTGATTAATTAAAGATGTTTGAAATGCTTCAGGCTCAGGTGGCTTATCATCTATGTGAGCCATATTTTAAACATGAGTTTGAAACTTTGAATTTGGTACTTTGTAGTGCCTCTGGATGACACCTGAATGACATTTCATCTTATAGAGCTAGATGGTATAAGTGCTTGAAATACTATATAGAGAAAGTTGATATTGTTTTTTTAAAGGATATGCCTGACAACTGACAGGAACACACCTGTTTGCCTCATTGGCTGGAAGAGAGCAGGTGTGTAATTGTTTGTGAATGCCCACATACAGCTCACATGGATACATGGAGCCAGCCACAAAAAATTCATATCTGATTCCCTTACATCCTCACCAACAGACACTAATGCAATCATTCTCACACATTTGCTCACACAGTCATTCATTCACATATCAGTACATATATATACTCATCCCTCCCCCATAGGAACACTCACACATTGCCACAAACTCAGATATACACATTTGCTCACACATGTATAGTATACCCATGTACACACACATATACACTCCTGTCTGCTCATAGATGTAATATATTTACATATATTATATACTTACATAACACATTACATCAATTCCCTCATACCCACACAGTACACAGTTATAAAAAATATGATTTTAGATATGTGCATACACATGGGACACAGTTACTCAAATGTTAGGCTGTCACCAGGCTTTCTAAGGGTTTTCTGGCTACATATGCTTTGTGAGTAATCATCCCATGACAGTTCTTATCAGATTTTTCTATTTTAGAGTGTAGAAAATTCCAAGCAAGTCCTGCCGCATGAATTTGTGAAAACAAAAAAGAGTTTTCATGGAGTGCAAGAAAATTCCAAAGGAAGCAGAGTCCAAATAAATGGTGTTAAAACGCCATAACCCCAGGCTGGGAGGGGACAAAGGTCCCAGATAGAGAGGCCATGAACAGGAAGATGGCCGAAACGCATTCTTAGAACGCTAAGGCAAAAATCCATCAAGCCTACAGCAGCCAAGTAACCAGGACTGAGTTCCCTCACTTGCCGGAATCTCCACTGTCTTGCTTGTAGCCAAGATTTTCCAATGCCTCCATCATCTCTTTTAATTGTACAGCGGGAGCCTGGGGCCAGTGGCTATCGAGGGGCTTCTGTGGAGCCAGAGGATCTTAGACTGGAACTGTTGTTCAAGGACAAAGCTTGATGTCCACATGGGTCATCTCTCTTTATTCAGTTTACAAATTTAGTTAATGAAATTATACTTCTAGGAAATTCTAAGTAAAAAGAACATGTTAATCTCTTGACTGAAACCTCCAATGTTTTCACTGGAACCTTAGATCTCCCAGAATTCTCCAGCTAGAATTTACTCATTGGGATGACCTGCTGTCCTTACATGACTATTGTGTTCCCAGCCACTGTCTCTGCCCATATGTGACCCACTTATTTGACTGGAGAATTCCCCTGTGAGAGTCTGCTCATGCATATGACATGTTGGCTTCCCTGTTTTCTTCCACAACACACTAGCAATTGATGAGACATTGATGGAGGATGTGCTTTCTGCTGACAGCCAGCCAGAGGCCTGTACTCTCCGTAGGTGAATCGAGGACACAGGGTTTATTTTTCTAGAGACATGTTGTTTGAATCATGCAGTGCTCCGAGAAAGCATAGTAACCTGGAAGTGTGTCCGCCAGTGAGAAATGACTCACAGCTCAGCAGGCAGCCCAACTCACCCCTGATCAAAGAACATGAGAACCATCTCCTAAAAGGCCAAGCAGACATTCTTGGAGTCACAGAGCCAACTCAAGAGCCTTTAATGCTCAGTTTTAATATCATGTGGAGAAAATCACTAACTTAGATATATAGATTGCCCTGCCAGTATAATCCCCAACAATATTGGAAGCCAGTGGAGTCCTGGATTGGTCTCATTTTATAGATAGAAACAACCTGTTGTTTGTGCATACATAGGCTGTGTGTCGGGCAGTCACAGAAACACCAAGCAGAATAGCTTGCCAGCATCCTGAAGTACTGAGGAATGTGTCACATTCACAGACACAGACTTATACATGGCTTAACTGTGAAGACAGTGTTTCAGGGTGTTCCAGGCCTGATACAGTGCAAAGGCTCACGGCATCAGCAAGTTGCTCACTCAAGCACAAGGCTCAAGGGGATCCTGCTGTCATGGTGCCTTGGTACCTTCCAGTGTAGAAGCAGCATTAGCAATTCTGCAAAATGCTCCTGTCAGACAAAGAAGGACATGGTCACAGCCTAGAACTGTCAAAGAATGTTGGGAAGACAAGGGTTACAGTGCAGGATCACAGTGTGAGTGAAGAGCCTTCCATGTTTTCCTGAGTCTTTTTTCCCTATAAATTGTAGTTGAAGTCCTGCAAGTGGGAGAAGGCTGGGGATCCTCCTGGGTGGGGGTATCCAGTGAGGAGAGTGTGGCTCTGATGGCCTTTCAGCAGGGGAAGGAAGAGTCTTCCAGAGAGGGCTGGAAATGTCCACTTGTCCCATTTCCTGGTCCTCAGCAGAAGTCACTAGTCACAGTCCTCTGTTCCCTGAGTCCCATGACATGCAGAAGGAGGAAGAATGCATTTGAGATTCATTCCATGTTGACAATATTAGAGAGAGCTGACAGGCTTAGAGTCCTGTTGACCTTGCATGCTAGACAGCAGGCTTCTGTATAGAGAACTGGGTATGATGAGGCGCATGCCCCATGTGCTTTGCCCTAGCTTCCTCTCTATCCAGGCTGTGGCTTAGTCCTGACCATCTTCTGTCAAGCAGACATTGCTGTGCCTATTTTGATGATGAGGAAGCCATACCTGGAGGTTTAAGGGATTCTGAGAAAACATGTTGCTGGCAACTCTAGAGACAATGTAGGATCTTGAGTGAGTGTAGGCAAGGGAGAGAGACAGGACAGAGCTGATCACTGCAGGCTCCTCATGGGAGCCATGGGGAAGGATGAGTGTTTTTTTTAATTATTATTGTAAACACTCACTTTTTGACATCTTATTATTGGATATATCTTAGGCATGAAAGGCACATTCTAGATGGAGATGGCTGGCCAGTGTGCATTCTATTGAATAAGAGGCCACAGAGTCCATCTCCAGGAAAAGATACCTTTGCTGTAGCATAAAACAGGCCACTCAGGTGTCCATGCCTTGAGCATCTATGATAAGCTCAGACTGTGTGTACTTCCCCTTTTCACATCACTTGGTCCTATAAATGAGCAATGTTATCCTGACCTCGGGAGCAAAAATACACACCCACATAAATCACCAGGAGGCGACCAGAAAACCAGACACACAGCAAATCTCAGCACCACTCCTTTATCTAACATTTATTGCTATTGCTATTGCTTACTTTACACTAGCTAGAGTGTTGGTGGGTGATGGGCTGAGATTTAGTGTATAAAGAAGCAGCCATCCCAAGAAAGGAACAGGGGTGGACCTGTGACTCTAGTCAGTAAGTCCTTCACGTGATTGCTCCCCTATTGTTTGTGTGCCTTCCAGGCTAACGATGTCAAACGTGGTCAAATTTATAATGTACTATTTTAAAACAGAACTATATATTTATTATTATTGTTTGGTATCTCTTTAATCTTTAATGTCCCTCTTTAAGCACAGGGGAGATTTACAAAGGGCATTCTATAGACACTAGATGGCGCTGTCTGAGTGTGGAGTCCCAGTCTGGAACTTGGGTAGAAAGTTCAATGGTCTTTGGGATGATAGAAGGTGTCAGCTCGTTTGCCCCCATATGTGTGTGTGTGTGCATGCGTGTGTCCTGATCCTAAAATACAGTAAGTGAGGTAATATGTGCCCATTGTATTCTTTCTGAAATGTGACTCTACTTAAGCCTCTTTCTCTTTCGTTACTATAGAATCAGTGCTTATTTAGAATCAGACCCTTATTATGAGTCCTGTATTTGTCATAGTGTAGGGTGATTAGGGCCCATTGGTGTATACCAGTAACCTTGGAAACTGCCATCTGTGCCTGCTGGGGTCCCAGGCCTCTGTCTTCTCACTCCAAACACTCCTGGCTGGGTATTTTCCATGAGTTCACTGTACTTGAGCACCATCAGGTGTATCTGCTCCCTGCCGACTGCCATCCTCTTTCTCGGTAAGGTGAATCAATGGCTGGGTTTCTGGCCCAGCCTATTCCTAAGGTTCACCACTGCTTAGCCCCCAAAATGACTCAGATGCTTATATTAATTTCATACTGTTTGGCCTATGGCTCAGGCTAATTGCTAGCTAGCTCCTGCATCTTAATTCCACCCATTTCCATTATTCTGTCCTGCCATCTGGCCCAAGGCTTATCTGTGTTACTTTTACATATCGATGCTTGGGCGGCTGGATGGTGTCTCTTTTGACTCTGCCCTCCTTCCCCTATCTATGCTCCGATTTCCCGGTCTATTTCTATGATGCTTGTCATAGGCCAAGACAGTTCTTTTATTCACAGCATACAGAAAGACAGGCCACATCAATGGCCTCAGCTGGCGATTCCACAAGGCCTTTCAGCTAACTGTCTGATGACTTCCGTTGTTTGACACTCAACACTTTGAACTCAGTAAATGGATGGTCTCTCTGGATGGCATGTGTGACATGTGCGCAGTGAAGCTGAGGTCATCAGAGGTCATCACAATGTCACCATCCACCCATTGTATACTGACTCAACAGTCCCAGGTTCTTACAACACCCCCCACACCCCCTGTCTTGTGGTTTAGGTCTGGTTTATGCCTTCCAGAAGCAAGTCATTGAGGCGGATGGGACAGTAGAGAGACCCTCCTCAATGAATATAAGCATAGGGACCTGCAGTACAGGGTCAAATAGAGCATGGGGTTGGGAAAAACATGTCCAAAGGCAGAATGTATACATACCTACCAGGCCTGAAAGAAAGCCCCATTCTACTATTACTTTTTTTTTTTTTTTTTGTATTTTCTCTGTCATGGCACCCAACTCGTTCTTAAGTAAGTTTTAGGGTTGTGGTGTGCTCCTCCTGAGGGACATGAAACTTTGAACTGTCACTTTTCAGCCAATGTCCAACACCGCCTACATTTACCCTCTGTGTTTGTATGGGACCCAAGCCTCTTACCATTAGGAGGAGATGTGGTTTGGTTTTCTTTCTTTTGAGTCTGGGATTGGGTACCACACCTAGCTATGTCCTAGGGATGTACATGGAAGTTCTTCTCTGTCCCTGTCCTGCCTGGCCCCACGATCCCACATCCATTTATAAAGTAATAATCATTCAAAGGCTTAATATTGATTACAAACTATTTGGTCTATGGCTCAAGGCTTCTTACTAGCTAGCTAACTCTTATGTCTTAACCCATTTCTATTAATCTATGTGTCACCATGTGTCTTCATGGCTTTACCTGTTCCATTACATATTGCTCCCCTGGCAGCTCTCAACTTCTCTGTTGACTCAGCCTTTCTCATCTCTGTATCTCTCTTGGATTTCCTGCCTGGCTATATTCTGCCAAAGCAACTTCTTTGTTAACCAATGGTAGCAATACACATTCACAGAATACAGAAAGACCAACCTGCAGCAAAGGGTTATACAACATTCACTTTTTAAGGTACCTCTGCAGACTAGTTTTGGCCCTGTAAAGACATCACAGGATCTAGCTATCAAGCCCCATGAGTTACCCAGGCTCTAGCTGAGATGTAGAAGGAATTAGGGAATGTGACCATTGCCATGTGAGATCTGTCTAGGCTCTTTAAAACAGGTGAAAGGATTCTGTCCTGGTTGGGAAAATCATCAAGTTTGTACTGGGGCTGGAAAGACTAAGTCTCAAAACAAAGAATGTCCCTTTGCCTGGCTTTTTCTTCATGGACATGATCCTCTCCATCTCCCAATTTTAACAGCCTTTCCTTAGTAGTCTTGGCTGGCAGCCAGCTGCCTCAGCTTCATTAGGAGCACGATTATAGGTAGGAGCTACTATATCTAGTCTCAACTGTTTGGTTATTTTTTAAACTTTGAGAATCTTATGTCTACTTAGCAAATTGTTATTTCCTCTTTTGTGTAGCATACAATTTCAAGGGAAGCCCACAGTCTTTCGTGCTTTTGAATTCAAAACTTTAAAATTGTTAGGTAACTAGGCAAATAACTGACCAGGTATTGTTGAAGCCTATTGTCAGATCCAGGCAGCCGAAGGCTGTTGAGGGAACGTCTCTACATTTTTCCTCTGACTTGACTCTCTGCAGATTCTTGTGATGAAATGTGCAGGACTCCCATGGGAGGAGAGCAAAGTTCGGGCTTGTTTTATTTTGTTATTGTCTTCCCTGCACTGTCTTCATCTTGCTAGGTCATTTTTAAAACAAAACAAAGTGAAAAAACGTCTTATGGTAGTTTAGCAATGGCAGGAATTGATTTCTCAAAGATCTGGAGATTGGAAGTCCAACACTAAGGCACCTGCAGACTGGAGGCTGATGGGAGCTACTTCCTGGCTCATAGATAATGCCTCCTGTCTGCTCTCACTCATGCAGGAGGGCTGCGGGAGTTCCCTTGGATCCTTTCCACACAGGTGCCTCTCCCAGTCCTAGAATGAAGCCCTCCTGATCTCATTGCCTCCCAAGGGCCACATTTCCTTGGTGGTTAGGATTTCAACACATACATTTTAGGAAGACACAATGTTCAGGAATGTAGGAACTGCCATGAGATGATTCTAAAAACTGAGTTAGGAAACAAACTTTGAATAAATATCCAGAGGAAAATGAAATTTCACTTTGGTGTGTCTGATGGAGAGAATAGCATTAAGCTAATGATCTATGAAAATGTTCACTAACACTAGTAATTTTTGTCTGTTCAGCATTCATCGTAGAGAGAGTCAATATAGAGGATAACAAGTAGGTTTTTCTCTGTCTTGTTTTGGTTTTAACATTTAAGTCTCACATGTAGAATATGTTTCTGATCTGGAGCAGTTTTCTTAATGGGGCATACAAGCCTGGTCTTTCTAAAGCCAGTGTGTATGGATAGATCCCATTACTGATGAACACTAGATGTTACCAGTACACATCCTCACCTCTGGAAAGAATATCTGTTTGGGCTTTACAGGTTGCAGGAAACTGAATTTATGCATTAGAGACATTAGAGGCAATATGTAACTGACATGTGTTACATCATGGATGATTAGTATGAACTCCCTAAGTGTTTGCATATATGAAAGAGTGAAATCTCCATTTTTATTTTAATCTGTATGTTCTTAATCTCTAAAACAGGCAAACCCCATGTATTGTATTTGTATTCTATTAGCATCTTTTTCAAAAATTGTTAATATTCTTTGCCTATTATTATATTGTATTGTTTATGGCTTTTTCCTTCCAAACCAGTCCTCCTTGCTCTGAAAATCTAGGCTAAATTTAGTTTTTTTTTTACTTTCTGAAGCTTATGAACTTTAAGGAGATCTCTGTAATAAAAATAATGCAGAAGTAAAAATGTACCTCTTGGTGTCTAGGCTCTTGCCATGGCCCTAGAATGAACTCTTGCATGCAGATTGTCCTGACCTCATGCCTCATTAGCATCATGATGAATCCAGCTTTCTCAGAATTTTCCTTTTGTTATATTTGCAGCAAATATTTTCACTGTAAAGACACTTTAACTTTTTTTGTTTGGAAATCTGTCAATAGTTTCCATTACAGCTCATTCTCTGATGACTTGGACCCTTTTTTCTGGTTCTGCAAGTTCCTGTCTTTGTGTGTTTAGCTAGCATCCCTGTCCCACAGAGGCTGAATGGAAATAAATGTGGTTGGGCTGAAGTGTCAAGGGGAAGGCAGCTCTGAATCTGTATCCAATGCACCCATTCATCCAACTGCCTTCACCTTTCCCATCTCTGCAATCAGCTGCCTAGCATTGGTGTGGAGAGGGCTCAACACTATTGCTTGCCAGCTTTTAGCTGGCGTGTCCTCCACAAAGTGATATGATGCTGGACTACAGGAGGTGGTACATTGCTTGAATAAAGTCTTTAACTCTTTCTCTAGTATTAACTCACTGAACAACCCAGGCAGTCCTTGACCTAGGTATTCTCTTGCCTCAGCTCCTGGGATTGTAGGCCTATGCCACGGATTCCATCCTTAGTACAAAGTAGATAATACTTTTTATTGGAATAAGGCATAGGTGCTAGGCCTACAATCCCAGTTGTACAGTGAATTCCGTGCCAGTCTGAACAACTTAGAAAGACCCTGTCTCAAAACTAAAAGAGAAAAGCAGGCTGGGCTGTAGTTTTGTGGTCAGGCGCTTTCTGTAAAGGCTCTGGTTCCTTGGATTCAGTCCTCAACACCATAAGGAAAAAATTTTAAAAAGAAAAAAAAAGCTAGAACTTGAAAAAAGACATAAGCTTGGGAAGAAAAGACTTTGTTGTGGGGACAGGGGATTAGCTGAAGGAGATAACCAGAAGGTAGATGTGATCGTGTATAAAATTCTCAAAAATAAAGAAAAAGGTTTTTTCTCTTTCTTTTCTTTTTTCTTTTAAGAATTTATCCCAATGATATACAAGACTGAAGACTTACGGGGAAATGAGGAACCTGGTTACTCAGATTATCTGACTATACACTGCTTCCCTGGGGACATCTTCCAAGTTGTCTTCTTCTTCTGACTGATTATTTGTCACTGGAGAAAGCCTGTGACAGACGCAGAGACACCATAGGATTCCATCACATCATAGACCAAATAATTAGTGCTTCATTTTGTATGAGAACAATATCCTCAGGCACATTATCATTAAGTATTTTGAGCTGGACCTCAGGGGTCAAGTAGGACCAAAACAAAGTCCTCCAGGCTGAGCCTCACGGGAGCCATCCAGTCCATTCTGGAAGAGCCCAGGCTCATGCATCTCACAATCCCCTGGAGTCAGGAACTGTCCAGCCTGAGCTGCAGACCAAATAGATTAGGACAAACATAAGCAAGATGGCAGGGTCCAACACAGAAGTCAGGAAAGGTCAAAAGCTCCCCAGACAAATGTCTGACTTTTCCAGTGTTTATTTACTTTTACAACATTGGCTGTGGCCAGTTGGGGTCCAAGAGAGCAGCAGATGGATAGATAGGGCGTTTCCTGTCCTTTTCATACTCTTCAATACCACTTTTAATTTATCATAAGAGAAACATATTTTCTGACCCAAAGACCCTAAACAACAAAAAAACTTGGATTCCAGAATAAGATGGAATAATATCCCCAGACAGGAAGAAAACTCATATCGTCATTAGGATTGAATACATTTTAAACATGGGTACGTCAGCAACATCCAGTGATAAATGCCCTTTCTTTTATAAACTTATGAATTTAATCTTGATTACAAAAATGTCTGTGGATGAATGACTCGTTCACTCATTTCGCATGCTTTTTCTGTGCATCTCCTGTACATTGGACCCTAATGGCTATGAGTTAGAGACTCAACGATTGCCTTTTCTATTAAGCCTTATCACAGACCCCAGATAGATGTGGCAAATAATTGTTGTAGTTTAGAAATCTGGCCATCCTTATCACACAGAAACATCATTTTGGCGGTCCAGCCTTTGGAAAGGTCACAGATAGAGTTTTAAACAATGGCCATGCAGTGATTGAGCAAGGAGTGAGATGGTGATGAGCAGTGCAGAGGAAAAGACCTGTACAAGGAGAAAGGAGGGGGAGAGAAAGGAAAAGTGGGCACAGTGTGGGGGTCCAGCCCTGATGCCACTCAAAATGACTTGATGTCTGGAAGCATCATAATATACTGGCTTCCGTGTCAACATTACTTCAGCTTATGCCGGTGCTATTGGGGACAGATGAGGCTTTTTAGTTGTGTAAACTGTAGATTTTTTCAGATAGCCAATTCACAAATACCATTTCATCTCCACCTTATAGGCCTATTAAACAATACTCCCAAGGTCACCAGATAGAGAGGATAGAAAAAAATTCACTCGTATGTCCTGGGCCTGCAAAAATAGTGCACTCTCATAAAGAAAGCATAGGAGAAGTCTGGCGGGGGCTCATTATTTGCATACTAGAGGTCCTGACAATCATGTTGGAACATCACCTTGCCAGGATTTGCTATTTTAAATTTTTCTTTGTATTTATCAGTTGTGTTTATTCCAAAATAAATATATGTAAGCCTTTTCATGTCATTGCTGGCTTAAATATTCTGGCTTGTTTGCCCTTGACATAGGGTTTCACTTGGCCATCATGGCCTTTGCAATGTGTTGGGGAAACAGTTTGCCAGTTCACAGGCTAGGGTCTTGCCTATCCCTTCTGAGTATTAGAAAGGTACCCTTCTTCAAGGTGTCTCATTACCTCTGATCAGAAAACACATCATATGCAGATTTTAAAGAAAGGGTTATTAAGATAGAATTTCTGTGATAAAAATTCAGTCATTTTAGGCATGTAATTTTAGCACACTCTACTTGATTTCTGTGAATTCCAACCTGTGTCATCAGAGTTTCAGAATGTTTCTGAGACCTAAAGAAATGCCCATGTTTCTGCTTGCTGTGATCCCTATCTGTCTGTGCCCATTATTTCTTAGAAAAGGAATCATACAGAAAGAAGCTTTGTGTATGACATCTAGAAAAATCTCTTAAAGGTTCATTTATATTCTAATATGTATAGTCTGTCTAAACTATTATATTCAGTGTTTGGATACACCACACTTTGTTTATCCATTTAAATATTAACAGGCATTGCTTATAAGCCTTAACTAAAATGACCAAATACACTTAGCATTTACATACAAGTTAATGTGCCCAAATGTTATTTCTCTTGAGTGCCGAGTAGAATTGCTTGGTTATTGGTGACCTTATATTTAACATCTTAAGAATCTCCAAAGCTAGTTTCCAAGGTAGCTGCATCACTTTGAAATCCTAGCCCCAGTGCTTGATTTCATCCTAACCAACACTTATTATCTGCCTTTTGTTTCTATGGGTGTGTAGTGCTATTTAGTTGTGATTCATATCCCCCAAGTACTAACAAAGCTGAAGATATATTCTGTTAATATCTACATTAACATAGTGTGGTGGTTTTGACTGGGAAATACCCCCCATAGTCTTGGACATTTGGATACTTGGTTCTCAGGTGGTGGCATGGTTGGAGAGATTTAGGTGGTATGGCATTGTTTGAGGAAGAATGTCACAGCAGGGGGCTTTGAGAGAAATAGCCACATGAGACTTGAATTCTCTCTCTCAGCTTTCAGCTTACTGCTCCTATGATCATACCGGCTTTCTGCTGCCATACTGTCTCTAGAATTATAAACTCAAAGCCTTTTCAATTATAAACCAAAGTAAACTCTTTATTTTGTTAGTTGCATTGGTCATAGTGTTTAACCACAGAAGCTGAGAAGCAAATAATACATACATTCATTTGTAACATGAATACATATTAGTATATTAATATTACATATATATATATACTCATCATATACCAATTGACTTGATCATCTAAGTATGCCTTAAGTTTATATCGGAAAGTCATGTCTCCACAACTGTTTGTTAGGATTGTTTTAGCTGTAGGCTCTGTGATTTTCCTTACATATTTTAGATAAACTTGTCTATGAAAACATTCTTGAGATTTTGAAAGTAATTTCACTAAGACTGATTTGGCAAGAATTCTCATCTTTATTGTGTTGAAATCTCTATTCCATGAACAAGCTTTTCTTTATCTCACCATAATTGGTTTACTGCCCAAATTCTATACATGCTTGCTCCATGTGTACCTAGCTTTGTGGACTTGGCTCGTTCATCCTGCTGCTCACTCATTCTAGTATGAGAAATTCTGGAAGGCAGGAGGAACTGTCCAGAGACCTGGGTTGAAGGTAGGAAGATGTGAACCCAGGCTCTACGTTTTCTTCTTTTTAGTCTTGGGTCTTGGTTCTGGTTCTGGGTCAGGAACTGAGCCTCAGGTAATAGCTGCTACATAACTCACTGGAGCCAGAATATCATATATTTCATATGCCACTGGTTACAGGTACTCTGTCTTTGATTTCAACATTTGAAGAGATGCTCTCATACTCATTAAATGCTTTTGATAACCTACTTTTAAAATGGAGAGAAAACCTGGTTTATAAAGAGAAAGTCAATGGACTGACAACCAGAGAGTCTGCAAGGGACTGACCTAGTCACTCGGCTTATGTTACAGTTGCATAGTTTGGTCTTTTTGTGGGACTCCTAACAGTGGGAGCAGGGGCTGTCTCTGACTCTTTTACTAGCTTTTGAGACCCAGCTTTTCATACTGAGTCACCTTGCCCAGCCTTAATACATGCGGAGCTGCTTAGTCTCATTGCAACTTGAAATGCCATGTTTTGTTGATATCGATGGGAGGCTTGTCCTTTCCTAAACAGAAACGGAGGAGGCATGAATTGGGTGTGGATTCTTGGGAACAGGGAGGGTACAGTAGGAAAGACTGGGTGGAAAGGAGGGAGGGGAAACTGAGGCCAAGATGTAAATAAGTATGTAAGCAAATAAATAAATAAAAATAAAAAGTCAAGTAAATCTCCCTCATCTAAACACAGGTGTCTATTTAGACCTGAATAAAGAAGTAACACAAGTTTGGAGACAGGCAGCAATGACTGAATAGAAGAGGCAGCCTGTGGAGAGTCGGCTTTAGAGGAAAGGACTACAGAAAAGTGATATTTAGCTACTGGCATTCACAGTCTTCTCCTTCTTCCCCTTCTTCATCTTTTTTGTCCCCTCTCTCTTCTCTTCTGCCCCCTTTGTGTTGGTTAGTATTGTCCTGTGTCTACTATGGTCACTGGAAATCTTCATTCAAATTTGGAATACTGACTGGAACTATAGTCAGTGGTAGAGCATTTACCTGGTGTATATGAAGACCTGGGTTCATTCCTTAGTGCCCCCCAAATTAAAACAGAAAAATAAAAACATCAAAAATACCCAAATGCCTTAGAGAGATGAGTGATAAAATCTTAGTAATGGAGAGACAGACAGAATCAAGAAAATAAGGCTAGACCTATACCAATGTGGGCAAGAAGAACCATCTTTTATGAAGTGTGACTAGGACAAAATTTTATATCAAAAATAAAATTGGAGCTAAATAGTACAGAGACCAAAAAGTGACAAAAGTCAGTACAGATGCTGTCAATACAGTATTTTTAGATACTATAGAACTTTCAGAGATCCAGCCTATAGGAATATCAAATGCAGGGATTTATCCCATTGAAGTATCACACGCAGAGTGCATCCTACACAAAGTTCAGGGTATTCACTCTGACTTAGCATCAGTGTGATAGATAGGCATCTGCATTTTCTGAGATCTGCAGGAGAAATGAAGGAGGAAGTGTATATCTTGGCTCTTTTTATCACAGGGATGCTCAAGGCAGTCTGGAAATATATTTCTGTCCAGAGCTGGGGCATGGTGTCCAGTGTGACAGTTTATTCACTTCTGATACGTGACAACATACAGTCTTATTAAATAGCACAGTGTGGACTATGGTTCACATTAAAGTTAAGTTTACTTACCAGGGATGTGGACTGTTCTGCTGAGTGTCTTCCAGCTCCAAGAGGAATGCTAGTAGACAAAGGACAGCAGGAGGTGTGCATGGACAGAATGGATGAACTAATTTTTGTGCACACTAAATCCTTAATATCTTTGCTGGAGAATTCAATAATTTTAAGTAGGCAGTTAAGCAAGATATTATAAACATGTATTTGATATTTGAAATCAGCCTATATGATGCAACCAAAGTCCCAGAAAAACAGACTGGAGGGACAGAAGATAATAGAATGCTTTGGGGCAACTCCAGTTGCTTGCCAAGTGTCCTTAAGGATAGTCCTCTTCCAGAATTGAAGTGCCCTATTCTTCACACAAACTATTCTGCATGCAGGATCCAAAAAGCAACTGATTTAAAAGACTGAAATTCTAACTTAACCAAGAAGTAAGGCTACTAAAGAAACTGTTGTATGCATTTCACTATTTCCCGCTTTGAGACCACTACCTTGTTACACATTGTTCCTTTGATACAGTCATTTGTAAATAAACTGGAGATCTGAGAAAAGTAGCCTGTGAGTCATCAGATAAATGAAGTTGCCTAACAAAACCCAGGCTTTGACATTTGTTATTTAGAGGGTCTTTTCATGGTCAAAATATTTGCTTTTTCTTCCGGCGCCTTTCAAGAGAGTTTATCTTAATACACAGGCTAGCTGGGGATTTTCAGTTGAACCAACATTAGTCATACAAGTTGCCTTGGTCTCCTCTGATTTTTTTTTGAAGCAACAGTGTAGTATTTTGTAACAGACCTAGCTATGGAGCCTAAAAAAGAAAGGGGTGGCTTTGGATGGTCATTAGCAAGCCCATTGCTCATCACTTTGAAAGACAGAGTGCATCTGCTGTCTGCATCCTGTGTGACTGTCAGTGATGGACACACTGCTGTGTAAAGACTGTGTATAGTATTTAAGTCTGGGTTCTCTATCCCTTCTTGGAATGCTTTTGATCAGGAAACTTCTAAAACACACATTTTTGCAGAGGAAGGCATGGCTCCAGGTACAACATCAATGCCAGTGGGCTGGCATCAGTTTCATGAACATAGCTAGTGACGCAGAAGCCCCCAGCTGATAGGCACAAAAATGGCAGAGAAAACCCCTACCCTCTCACATTCATTTTTTAATAAAGGCCAAATGGCCACAAAATGTTTGTTGTAAGCAATCTGAATCTCTTTCTCAGTGGTTAAGGATACACTGTTAAAATTTAGCCGTATTTTTTTTTTTTTCCATGCTTAAAAATTTGAAAGACACCTTTCTTAGTTAGGGCTCTGTTGCTGTGATGAAATACCATGACCAAAGCAAGTTGAGGAGAAAAAGGTTTGCTTGGCTTACACTTCTATTTAATAGCTCATTGATGGAAGTCAGAACAGGAACTCAAATGGGGCAGGATTCTTGAAAGTAGGAACTGATTCGGAGGACATGGAGGAGTGCTGCATATTGGCTTGCTCAGTCTGCTTTATTGTGGAACCCAAGATCACCAGTTCAAGGATGGTACCGCCCACAATGGGCTGGGCTCTTCTCCATCAATCACTAATTAAGAACATGCCCTAGAGGCTTGCCTACAGTCTTAGTTGAGTCTCCCCCCCCCTTAGATGACTTTATTTTGTGCCAAGACTCAACTATCCAGCACTACACCTTTTTACTTCCCTGAACCGTGATGTCATTAACTACTATAAATCAACATTTTCATTAAGGGTGAGTTCTTCTAAAATCACAGTAGAAGATTAGCTCATTTCAAGTCAGATCTTCCTCCTTTTTGGTAGACCAGCTAAATTGTTCGAATGCGTCTGTCTCACCCAGCTCTAATTCTTTACTTTGAGTCCTCTCATGTTTTGAGAAAAGGCTATTTGGGTCAGCTTCCTGTGCCAGAACTCAGAAAGTCAGGAGCCCTGTAGAGTCTGGAGTCCAGGTCTCAAATCTCATCACTGTCCTAGTGAGCTTTGCCGACTTGACAAACCTAGATTCATCTGTGAGGAATGTCTCGAAGGAGGAATCACCTAGATCAACAACCCACATCTGTCAGATAGCACCTTGCTCATTAATTGATGCAGGAAAGCCCAGTCTGCTGTGGGTGAAACTATTCCCTAGTCAGGTAGTCCTGGGCTACATAAAGAAGCTAGTTAAATGGGACCTGTTAGCAAGCCAGAGTCTTCTTGCCATGATTTCTATCAATGATAAGGTATAAGCCAAATAAATCCTTTTCTCCCCTTAAGTTCCTTTTGGTAAGAGTTTTGTTTGTTTGTTTGTTTTTCATCACAAGAGAACAGAAATGAGTATATCCTTTCATTCACCTGCATAAGGTCAAAGCTGACCTCATCTGCCAGGACCACCTGGCCAGCAAGTACAGTGCTCATATCATAGAAGTCCCTGAACAGACTAAAGAGAAACTCTAAATCTGAAAGATATTTGTGAGTCTTCGCCTTTATCTTCAACGAAACTTTATAAGTTTGTGGCTTCTGAAATCAAATGTTCCGTTAAGTGTGAGGGAGGACTCATGCTCAGTGGAAAGTAAATACTTGGTCATTTTGACATCTGCTCACAGGTCTTTTTGGACCACAGATCAATGCTGGGCATGGGTGATGTGTCCTAGAATATATCGCCTATGAAGTTAAAGGGTACAAAAAAATAATTAAGTGTAAATGTTTCAAATTAATATCTGAAATTTTTGTTTGTTTTGTAAAACAGAGCTAAGAGAATAAAACAAAAATTATCAAATGTTTAACTACTGTCCTAAGGAAGACACTTACTTTCACATACTTTATGATATTTGGCATCATAAAGAAACCAAAAGCTGTATGCTAAGAAATATCTTTTTCATCTGAAATTCCTTAATTGATTTTATTATGTGAAACAAACTAAAGCGGTTTACACTTTTAGGAAACTATGGAGACCAGGACTTCTCTGGCAGAGGTGACAAGCTAGCATATGGAGGGTGCCTTAGTGTTGTTTTAGGAAGCTTCCTAAGTCCTGCCCCCTGCTGGCCACACTTCAGAAGACACTCACCCATGACCCCCAGCAAGGCCAAGGCTGTAGAGCAAACTGAGACTGGACCAGGTGCATCCCCAGGATCGTAGCTTGAGGAGGCGCTACCTGCAGTCTGAATCTGTGAGAGGACTATTGTATTACCTGTTGGTAAATAACAAAAAAGACACGAGCAAGTATTGATTTCAAGGAGCCTGCAGTCCTGAAAATTTATCGGCATCACATGGTTAATCGAAACTCAACATTGCCCTTCCCAAGATGAGAATAGGATTTTATTTCTCTCTGCTCTTGGGGATCCGTTTAGGCAAGAATCAGCTCAGAGACAAGTCAGTACTCTCAACAACTAGAGCATGCAGAGGTCAGAGGTCACTTCCACTCCCACCCTTAGTTCTTAGGTGAGGCCTTTGGCTTGAATAGGAACCAAATTAATACAAGACAAAAAAATACAAAGATCTTCATTAAACTTGCACACACTCTCTTCACAAGAAATTGAAATGTCCAAAGTGTAGATGCTTTTACTCAAAGAATAGTGGGCCCATGATAGGGTGACAGAGAACATGGATCTCTGGATTGGGATAATAAATCTGGGGGTGCTGCTAGGAGACTGATGGGGTGCAGTGTTAGAAACTCCTGAAAGTGCTCTCCAGAGGTGTGCAGAAACTGCCTGAGAGGTTCTTTCTTGTCTCTCTGCATGTTTGAATGATCTTTGCAGGAACTGCAGCCCTGGCGATGCCACCTGATATGCCCAACACACCAGTTATGTGTGTTGAGATGGAACATTCTGTTATAGCCAATAAAGCATCACATAAGGTGCTACTGAGGGAGAGAAGCCCCTCATAGCAATAAGCTCAGTCTGCACATTGTGGCTACTATGGACTGTTCCTGAGAGGAAAGACAAATGTAATGTGAGAAGGTGGTATCTCAGGAGGTCTGTGCACAGTAATGGCGGGGCACACTAGGCCATGGTGGAGGGTGCTGTCCTTTCCTTTCATTCTCTAAGATTTCCTGTCATTTCCATAAGGTAGATCTTCCAGCTCCAAGCTCTCTTAGTCTTGCTTTATTTGAAGATGACTTTAGTTTCCTACAGAGAGCAATAATAAAAATAGTGAATCCATTTATTTTCTCTTTTGTCCCATTCTTCTATGCATTTAATTGCACACATCCATTAGGAAGTCATTTCTTTATTCCACAGAATGCTTTTCCCAAGTCCCTGCTTGTAAATGTTGCTGAACTTAGAGCCTCACTTCCCTTTCCTCCTCACACAGAGTCAGGCATTCTCTCTTTAATCTAGACTCTCTTGTCTCTCAATTTCTCTCATGTGCTGCTTTGGGCTCCTTCTCTGAACTGGAAAACCCATTCCCTTTTATTCCCAGGAACACATTTAATTGGTTTGCTTGAAGTATTTATGGTTGGGGCCAGGTAAACCCTATACAGATGAGGCATAGGTTTTTATGGTATTCGCAATTTAGGCATAAAACCCCATTCTTGTAGTGTGCTTGACAGAGTGATACTCCACTCTGTTCCAGCAAGTGCTCCAGCAGGTACTGTGGTTCAGGCCCTCTGTTCCACAGAAGCGCACTTCCTCAGAGGCCTCTTGATGCTATGGGCTCAGCCTTTCCTGCTCCTGCCTGAGGGCTCAACCTACTTTTGTAGTTCTGTGGCTTTGTGGTCTAGTTTTTCGAGATGTGATTTTTGGCAGTTTTAGGGCATCCAAGAACTCCTTGCTAGTACCAGCATCTTCTCTGATTCTCAACTACTCCAATGTCTTACTTACTTTCTATAATTTGTTATTAATCTAAATAATCAAAGAGAAATTTTCTCCAGAGCATTGTAATAATTAGAAATAGAAGAAAAATAATCTAGACAGTAGTAATTATGGATGTATTCAGGGGAGTTATAATAAAGAGAGTACTTCAACACCAAAGAGAGACACTAAAGTGACTTGTGGAATTCATTTGTTTGGACATTAGTGGCAGGACTTAGCTTTATGCATTGGGAAGTCCTTGCCCTGCTGGGAAAGCATTCCCTCCAGGGTACCTGATTCTTGAGGAAGCTCCTGCCTAACAGGGGAAGTAGCATACCAGGAGTGTCTTTTTTTCGATTCTGCAGCCTTGCAGCATGCTGAAGATTTTTTTTTTCACACAGATCTGTGCATACATACAAGGCTTACAGATCATGGGGAATGGAATCTCTTTAGAGGCTTTAGACTGACTTTGTGAAAGTGCTTCCATCAGACAGGCAGGAAGAAGCCATCTTAGCCCCCAACATGCTGTACAATTTTGTCTGACTCTGACAAGAATGACACCCCAATTTGGGGTCCTCTACCTTTCTTCTATAAAATCAAATATGCGAGTTAAATATTTTTTAGTATTTTCCAGTATAATATTTATATTTCATGTTGTGTGCATCATAGCTTCCTGAGAACGTTAAGTCATCTTGTAATGCTGAGGAGCTCTGTATTCTCCCCATCCTTCCTCTCCCTCACTTTCCTCCAAGTCTTCCTAAGAACTATGTAATGTGTTCAAGTTAAGAGAAAGTTCTTTAAGATGACGACTATTCTTTTGTTCAGCAAGTGCTATCCCCCACCTTCTAGTCTTAATGGTAGAATTCTTAGAAACTACTTTAAAGAGTTATTTTTGTTTTTTTTTTTAAAAAATGTGTTTGGGTGCTTTTAAGTCTTTGTGTGCATGCCTGATGTCCCAGGAGTCCAGAAGGGAGCTTCAAACTCGCTGGAATGGAAACTGCAGTTGCCAGGTGGGTACTGAGGATCAGTCTCTGATTTTCTAGATAAGCAGCTAGTGCTCTTAACTGCTGAACCACCTCCCCACTCCCATTGATCTATCTTTTATGCATTCTAGTGTTATCCTATAGGAATGCTTCTGTTATTTACTTGTGTGGTTTATAATGATTCTATTTTGAAATCAGAATGAACCTTGCTTGATAAAATAAATGTGATATTTATTCATCTTTTAATATCTTCTGGGTGGTGCTTTTTATTATTTTAGAGGAACTCTTTGTGGCTTTAAATTCCTTGAAAGGTAGAGTTTTTCCTGGAACCTTATATCACTTTTGGTTGCAACTTCCTTTAGGTCTTTGCAAACCACCCAACAACAGATCATAAAATTATTCCAGAGACTAATAGAAACCGTGGCACTCTCTCTCTACACACAGGGAAGGCCAGCATGTCAATAGACCTGCAAGCAGGTATCTCCTAACACAGAGGAGAAGACTAAGGCTTGGGATGTCCCTCTAACATCTCCCAGGTCACACTGAACAGCTGAGGAGAAGCAGTGTGTGAGCCTGGCGGCAAAGCCTGTGCTCTTCAAAGATTCTTCTCCTCTGGTCAAGTCTGGTGACTACTGTTTATATTAATTATTATCCCTTCCAAGTTGTTAAAGGAAACGGCTCAAAGAACAGTACATTCTCGGCCACAGCGAGTTTCCCTTCCAAGCCTGCTCCAGACATGCAGAATGCTTTCCTGACGGTGCCACCCAGAGCGCTGCTCCTGACTCCTTCCCTGTGAACAGGCCTCCTCCGGTTTCATTTGATTGCCTGCATCCTCCCAAGCGTTTGTTGTGTCTGAGGCTTCAGAACCAGGTGGCCCATTTCCCAGATATGTGTGTGGCTGCAGTTCCATTCCCAACATTCCTGCCGTATCCCTAAAGTCAGACATTCTGACTATATCTTTTTCTAGATTTCTTCTCATTGGCACTCTCTACAGCTCTCTGGCATTCAGTCGCCACAGAAAAGCATTATGGTCAGTTTGTTTGACCGTAGCGCTACCAACTGTCATGGCCAGGGCTTCTGTGGAGAGACTTATTGTTTTCTCACAGTCCATCACTGTCCGACCATGGAATCCATGGAGCCAGGTTAAAAGGAAGGCAGGGGCTATTTCACTATTTCAGATGGAAACGGGATCCAGTGCTTGTCCATGATGGTCAGCAGAGACCTGGCAGGGGCTGCAGTGAGGGGCCATCTACTCATCCTGCTTAATGGTGTTTAATTCAAACCTCAGGGCAGCCAGCTCATTCAAACAAGAGCCATTCCTGGGTGCTGTTTCAAGTTTTTATGTGATATGAGCAAACATCATCTCACCCCAGATAATGTATAATGAGAGAACATACTACCTGAGTCCAGTTGACTCTGTCCAATCAGGTAGGTGTCTTACAGGAGCCTGGACTCTGAAAGGCAACTATATCTCACAAGGAGAGGAGAAGAGGTCTTATGATCACCACTTCATTCTGTCCCTGATGAGGCATCATGGGCTCAGTCTTTTGCAGATCTCATACAGGCAATTATAGCTACAGAGAGTTCAAGAGGAAATGGCCATGTCATGCCTGGAAGACAGCATTTTACAACACTTGGGATTCTAAAGGTTTTTTATACAGTATCTCTTGCAACTTGTTAAATATTATCATTCATGACTTGTTGATATGACATGGTAATGAGCACAGAACTTGAAAGCCAAACAACTGATGTCCGAGTACCTTCAGGCTTTTATATCCAAGGAACACAGGCTGGGTGGCTTTGAAAAAAATGTAATGTATCCTTATGCTTCTTGAGGTAGGATGTCTATGATAAAAATGACACCGTGGCTGGCTTAGGGTGAGGACTTTTTCATGGTTGCAGAACACTGCCCTATTACTATGTCCTTGTGCAGCGGAAAGAGTCCACGGAGCTTTGGGGAGTCTCTTTAATAAGGCATCTAAGCCCATTATCTTGCTTTACCATTATGACTCACCCATCTCTAGAGGGACTTGCCACTTGAATACATCTTGGGATAAGGATTTCAAAATGGGAATTTAGGGTTGCACAGACTAGCCATCCATAGCATCCCAAAGCCATGTTTTTCATCTGCTACACTGGCTGTGTGAACTTGAGAAGGCCATAGGAACTTCTTGAGCTCCAGATTAACTGTGTACTATGCATGGTAAGTGGAACATCACTGGATACAGCTGATGAATGATGAGATTGTTTCACAGAGTGCTTTCCGAGGCTACTCCTCAAAAATCAATGCACAGTAGTCATGGTGCAGTTGTGTCCGTGTTGAGGAAGGAAAGGTAGAGCATGGTACTTCCAGGCCTGTTCTGCTCCTCTGACCCCACACTTACATTTTCTTGTTCTTATTGACCCAAAGGCAGTCATGGGACTGACAAGGCTCTCTTGGCTTGCTTGTGCCAATGCTCCTTTGCATGGCTTTTCTGCAGCACACATGCTCTGCTCTTCTTCTCTCCCTTTTTCCCCATGTCTGGGAGGGTTTAGACAGTGGAAGGTGACCTGCACCCTGCAGCGTGTCTTCCCTTAATGCTGACCACTCTGCTGCCTGTGCTCAGGATTTGAGCATTGCCTTCAGAACTAAAAGCTCACCATGTTGACTCACCCAGTAAAACAACTCCAACGGTTTTGTTTCTTTCTTAGGAAGTTCCTGTAATTCTTAAATGTTTGGAGATTTTATGGTTTGGTTCTTGTCGTCTGTTTTCCATGTCCTGGATACGGTTTCCCTGCACAGTGTAAACTAAGTTATACAGTCAGCTTCTTTCTGGGTGAATAAAGGCTGGTTGGGGTTTATTTACACAGCAAGAAACATATACTGGGAGGTCCTGGTATGTATGTGCAAGGGATTCTGTTCTCCCATTTGACTCACTTCGAGGATATTGACAGACTTCATTAATGTGTGAATTATGAGTAATGTGGTTTTTTGTATCTTAGAAAATCTAAGAGAAAAATGTGTGTGTTGTATATGTGTTTCATAAGTGTGTGTGCTTACCTGTGTGTGTGTGTGTGTGTGTGTGTGTGTGTGTGTGTGTGTGTGTGTGTGTACACAAGTGGAGGCCAGAGATCAATGTCTGGTGTTTTCCTCTGTGGCTCCCTGTATTTAATTGCAATTATTATTATTTGAGAAAGCTCCCCTGTTGAGTGACTTTGTGACATTTTCTGGCCAACAAGTCCCTGGAATCTGCTTGTGCCTGCTCCCTCAGTGCTGGGGTTACAGTCTTGCCTAGTTCAGCTGCCTTTTAGTGCTGGATCCAACCTCAGGTTCCCATGCTTGTGCAGCATGAACACTGTCCTGTGAGTCATCTCACCAGACCCTAGGCATCTATTTAAAGGTTTATGGTTGTCTGAGCCTTTTTCTATTGATTTTCTCTGGACTAAATTATTCTATTTAACAAAAGTCAAAGTAGTTTTGCTTCTAGATAAGTATCCTAATATTTTAAAGGTATTTAACTCATATATGTGTTACTAAAAAGATACATGATGAGTTTCATATGTTTGACTGAATGTCCTCTATAACTAAAATTCAAGGAAGAGGGTGCACCAGAGATGAGTTACTTCTCAGGATGATGGATTCATGAGTCCATGCAAACCCATCCTGTGGTCAGAAGGATGGATGAAGAACATACTCAAACTGGGTTTTAGAAAACGAAACTTCATAAATGTGTCTTTTAAAGATGAAAAAGAAACGATGAAAACTGAGGCAAAGATGGGAACGTGAGGAAATAGTCATCATTTGGGGACTCTGGGTTCAGACACATCAGGGCTCACTGCTCTGTTCTTAGAAGACAATTGAGAGGCTCCTAACAGTTTGACAAGATCACAGAGAATACGTTGTGGCAATATGGAGTTGGGAGCATGAAGACAATGTCTGGGCTTAAAGAAGCTTGACTGGAAATCATTATGGGCTTGAACCACAATGCTGTGCTCCCAGGAGTGAAATGTGGCAACAAAATCTGTACCACTGCAATCCCTTCTGACCCATTCAGGATGTAATAGGAAGTAAGCTTGCTTTTCCTCTTCCTTTTCCTTTTGAGAGTGGCATCACATCCTGCTCACACACGTCAAACCTATTAAGCATGTGTTCTGAATGCCAGATTTGTGAGAGCCTGTCTGACATTATTAATTATATATAAAAGGCTTTTTTCCCTTATAATGCAGATTTAAAATAGTATAGATTTTATTTTCTGGAAGAATACCACTAGTTTTGTGGTGTGTGTATGTGTGTGTGTATACATAACCAACTCTTGGCCTTTCTGTGATAAGAGCCATGTGCAGGGTGATTTTTGTTTGTAATATCTGAAACATGACATGATTAGATGTGCTGAGTTAAACTTTCTCAACCAAATGTCAATGCAAGTTTTACAGTTTCTACTTCAGACAAGTTTTCAGGCTACATTTCATCTTTAGAACTCATGAAATGTGTCGTGTTTCATAATTACAGTTATTTTACATAGAAAATATAATTGAAGAAATGATTTGTCTGAATTTGTACAGCTATTGAATGTCAGAGGCAAGACTGGAAACAAGGTGTTTTCTCCTCTGTATTTCTATCATCTAAAACACATACCTCCAGGCCTACTCACCAACTCCCAGCCTTCAGCCACTTGATTTTCATAACAACACTTAGTACCTCAGAAACTCATCTTGGTCATACAGTTTGTGTTCCCTTTTTGTCTGGATTTTCACTAAGGTAAGCTGTTGGTTACAGATGCACAGTAAAACGCAGGCTTATCAAGATGGTAAAAATCCTCACCGTGGCTAGGGATGGTTCAGTTGGTAAAGTGTTTGCCTTTCAAGGGTGAAGATCTGAGTTGAATCTCCAAAAACCAAACAAGCAACCAAACAAATCCCCAAACACCACTGGGCATGGTAATACATATTTGTAATCCCAAAGCTGGGGAGGTGGAGACAGATGAGTCCTTGGGACTCACTCACCAGTCAGTCAGTTTAGACAGTTGGTTGTTTCCAAGCTACTGAGAAACCTTATGTCACAAGAAGGTGGGTGTGCTTTTGTGAAGGTAGTTGCAGGAGTCCACACATGTAAGAGATCTAAACAAGCACAGCGCGTAGGTTAAAAGGTAGCATTCTGATTCATGGATTTCACCAACGTCAATATCTGGGTTATGACACTGTGCTGTAGCTTTGTGAAATGTTACCAACTGGAGAAACCAGGTCTATGCTATAAGAGATCTTCCTGCAATTCCTTTTAACTTCTTGTGAATCTACAAATGTGTTAAGATGAGTTTTAATTACAAATGTGATTGAAGGCTGCTCTTATTGGCAGCATCCAAGACCTCAGCACTCAGGAGGCTGAGGCAAGATTATCCTGAGTTTAAGGCCAGAATAGATAGTCTCAAACCTGCCCCTCAGATGTAAATGTGTTTGACCTCTGAAGGGTCCTAACAAATAGCATTCAGTTCACTCAAAGCTGAGTTTTCCTTTAGATGTTATTATAACTGAAATAACTCTACTGGAACTCATGTTTACTCCTCATGCCCAAATTTTAGTTATTGACTTTAAAATATGAATAGTCTATGACAATAGGAATCAATCAGCCATGACCTGGAGACAGTATTCTTAGGAATCCTATCAGACTCTAGGACTTACTAGCCATGTCTCTATGGGCAAGCTGCTTAAGTGATCTTCATTTTCTCTTCTGACTATTGTGACAGACAGGACACATGAACCTGTAGGTAACACCTGTGAAACCCCCAAGTGCACCTCCTCTGACTTTTACATGCAGATGTGGCAATAATCAGATTCCTGATATGAGGAATGATGCTCTGTGTTCTCCATAAGTATGTCTTGACTTCACTGTAAGAATGTGGAGTCTGGGAATTTCTGTAAGTTAGACTGGGCATGCATGTGAAGACTCCCACCTAACAATTTTTGTTCATCATCTCAGTAAGACCACATCCTGCTGTGGATTTCAGATGTTCCCTCTTTCTTTTTACACAACTCAAGTGATGCTGCTGTGTCTATGACCAAGGGACTTTCTGGGCCCTGGAACAAATCCAGATCCAACCAGTAGATGAGGAGATGGAGTGGATCATGCCTCATTAAACAAGATTTCCTCTGGAACATGAATAGTGGGGGCAGCTGAAGCCATTCCTCAAGGCTTTGTGCTTACTATATGCTAGGTTTCTTCTCTATATTGCCTAATAATATTTTTAGTTCAAGTCTGTGACATCAGCAAATTATATGGTTCCATGAAGGTGATGGCTGAGAGCCACAGGTCAAGCCTGGGCAGTTTCTAGTGCTCTGTTTACTACAGCTTCCTGGTCCTACATTCTGGCCAACAGGACAGTCAGTGTTGTTTCTGAGATCTGCCATGACCATGAATCCAAGGAAGAAATGAAGAAGAGTAGAGGTGACATAGTAAGAACTCTGCAAAGTGGAGAAAGCAGTTATTGGGGAGACAAATCAGTCATTATGTGCCTGTTGCAGATGGGAAGAAGACAGACAGGGTGACAGGCAGATGACAGGAGGCTGGATAGATCGTCACAAAGGCCCAAATGGCTTGTCTTCTGATAAGAGCATCAGTGAGAACTAAGGAGCCCAGCATCTTCCAGCACCTCAGGGCATGTAATCTTTGGACTGAAGAGCATCTCAGATTTCTTCCTGGGTCAACATCTATTTTGTTATCTTGCTTCTCTTGGGCCTCAGACCACATGCTCGTCTGGCTGTCCGTGGTCAAGTATCTGCTGAGCTGCTTCCACATTGGGAGCACCCTAAGAAGCCTTCATCCTAGCTCTCTAACCTTTGCCTTTTAGGTGCTTCGGTTTGTTAGGGGAACAGAAAACTGCTCTTATATGGGTGATATAACAGTGTCCTTGAACAATTGGGCGTGTTTAGTCTAGAGAAGCCAGATATTGCTTCAAGTGAGAACATGGGCGCTTGTCTGACAAAAAAGAAAAGAGCCATTCATCAGCTCTGCCAAGCGTGATAACCTGAGCAAGGCTGCAGTCAGAGGCCTGTGAAGCTGACTGTCTATAAGGAGAAATTTTCTCTAGCAGGAAGTTACTTGTGTCTGAAGACTGCATCCCACATCTATTTTCTTGGTCTTTCTTTTAAAAAGTAAAGTTAGGTTTGCCTCTCATCAGAGGAAACCATCTTTAGAGCCAAATCTTGACAAAGTGATGTGAGAACATTTCAATTTTGCAAGAACACACAATCTCTTAGCTTCTCATTATCATGGGCAATGTGCTTTCCTGGGGTTAAGTCCAGAAAGCTAAATAAATCATTTGCCTAACCCCCTTGTTTAGGTTCCCTTGTGGGATGGGTGTAAGTATCTCATTAAGTTTTTGGCAGTGAGCTCCTATCAGCTCAGTGTTGGTGTGGACAAGCCTCTGCAGCTGTCTTTGAATGCACCCAGGTTGAAATGACAGAAAAGCTCTGCTGTCCTTAGCTCTGTAGAAGGGACCCTCTGCTTCACTCTTAGAGTGTGCTCTGAAACTCTGCCTCCAGTGCAGGCCACCCTACCATTGAGGGAGAGTAACCCCTTCTAAGAGGCTTGCTAGAGGGTACTGAGTGTACATTCTTGAGCCTGCCACCTTGGGACAAATTGTCATGTGCATGAAGCACAGGTGGTTGTGGTCTCCTGTCCTGAACCCACAGCTAGAGCTACTCAACCTATGTAGCTTGATTGTCAATTTCATTAGCCAATGTCGTGTGTGTGTGTGTGTGTGTGTGTGTGTGTGTGTGTGTGTGTGTTTATGTATCCAGGGGATACTGGGTGCTGAGTCTATTGCCCTGAGAGGATCTGGAATTTATTGAGACTCTAGGAAGGCAATGTGACCTTTCTGAGCCACAATTCTCTATTTCTTGGTACAGGATCATCTCCTTTGAAGTTATTGTAAGAATTGAACATTTATTGACTTAAATTACAATCTCTCTCTTTCTCTCTTTCTCTCTGTCTCTCTCTGTCTCTCTCTGTCTCTCTCTCTCTCTCTCTCTCTCTCTCTCTCTCTCTCACACACACACACACACACACAGAGCTGCTGCATATTTTTGCTGTGTGGCTGACTTCCATACTTGACACTCGAGTGTCAGGAACTCTGCATGGGCAATGTGCTTTCCTGGGGTTAAGTCCAGAAAGCTAAATAAATCATTTGCCTAACCCCCTTGTTTAGGTTCCCTTGTGGGATGCTGAGTCTATTGCCCTGATAGGTTATTTTATGAACCACATCTTTCCAGGGTGGTCAGGGTGAAACACAGAAAGAAATGTCTTGCACACTGAATGCTGTTAGGGCCCAAGTACTTTTTTGATACTTTACTCTCCTCATTTTGCAAGTGAAGAAACAGGTATGGGACCATCATAAAACTGAGTCTATTGTCTATTGTAGTCTATTCCCTACAAGCTCACATTTTTGCTCTCCTATCCAGACTTACCTGTTTGAATGTGTTTAAAATGGTTCTGTGCTTTTCTTGCCTCTGAGTTGGGCTTGATGACTGTGCCTCTTCTTGCCCAACAATCCCCATTCTGACTATTCTTCCCTTTAACACCCAAGTGTGCAGGAATTTGTCAACCATAGGTTCTGAGAGCAATCAGTAGTTACAGCCAATCTGGGCAACATCATGAAGACATCTAATCTGACTTGTTCAGCGTCCTGCACCCAACAGCTGATGCTTTTTTACTAACAAAAACATTTTGTGTGCCTTAAGGATTTCATTGTCTCTCTCTCTTCGCATCCCAGATTATTTGAGATGTTTCCAAAGCATAAGCCTTGGTATATTCTCTCCTTATTTATTATGATTACAACCGGCTAGAGGTTAATTGCAGAAGATCAAGTACAGGTACAAGCCAATTAAAGGAAAAGGAATGTTTCTGTTCTGCTTTTAAACCTAAAGCTAAACCAGAATCTGATATCCTATAGGTTCACCAAACCACTGTTCCTGATGCCAGCAAAACTTTCATTGGGTGTCCATGTCTCCCTCTGCTGTGAGCTGTTTCTTACTTTTGACCTATGTGTAGGGGTTGCTTTTGTGTTTTTTGCTACTGAGTTTGCCTATTAACCACATCTTTCCAGGGTGGTCAGGGTGAAACACAGAAAGGAATGTCTTGCACACTGAATGCTGTTAGGGTCCAAGTACTTTTTTGATACTTTACTCTCCTCATTTTGCAAGTGAAGAAACAGGTATGGGACCATCATAAAACTGCAGGGGCAAGTGAGAAGTAGTATCTAGGATCCAAATTCCAAAGCCAGATGCAGAGCTGTGCTCTGGTATCTAGACAGGCCTGGATTCAATTTTCAATTCTACTAACCACCAACAAGCATGTAGAGAGCTTCTGTGAAGCAGAGCCTCATGTCCTGAGACCAAAGAATAGATGAAAGCCCTAGGGATGCTGTGTGTCCACTGTGTCTGGACAAAGGATGCCTTATTTGAATATACAAATTGGGTTCATTTCTCCTGAAAATGGGAGGCAAGGGGACAGAAAGGAAAGGATTTGCTGCAATCTGTTCTTTTTGTCTTTAAGTGTCTCAGAGCTGAGAAGGCTGTAAGACCAGTTGCCAGGGCTTGGCAGGAAACCTTGCTGTGTTTATTTTCTCATATTCTTCTATGACCTTCCCTATCTGCTCTCCCAGGGTGCTTTCTGGGAAGCAGAAAGCTGGGAGCCTACTCAAGAGATCCTGGTCTTTGTGTCAAAAGGCAGAAGGCTGCAGAACTTGGTCCTGTCCTAATTATACACCAGGCATCCTGTCGGAGATGCAGGCTTTCTCTTGCTGTGTTTCCAAGAAAATGACACCTTAGTAATAAATCATAATACATATACATAATATTTACCCATACTTTTATTTTTTGGTTTTATATATATATTACTGTATGGTTTCTTTTCTTTGTGATTTTTAAAAAATAAAAACACAAATACCATGCTTGGTGCACACATGTCAAGTACACATTGATACAGTCAATAACCATAAAATAATAGTAGTTCAAAATCACTATGTCTTACCTAATGATGTACCTAACTGCACTCTGATCTAGGCTTGTGGGAGTAGAGAGCAAAAGCTCCTCTACAGGGCATGCAATATTTTACAGCATAGAAACAGCCCAGGAGGCAGTCTAAGTCTGAGGAAAACAAACATCACATATTTGCAGCTGAGGTAAGAAAGCCACAGCTGCCCCTGGGACCTGCAGGGTCAACCAGTTTGTAAGATCACTGTGTCATTATCTGAAAGTGCATGCCTATGGCCAGCGCTTGCCTTTTCTCTAAGTATCCCCAACTGGCTGACTCTTAGGACAAAAAGACATGTGCCAGCCCCACTTGGGAGCCACTTACCCCGCTCCCTGCTCTGGAAATAGCTGATTTTCCTACCAGTTGTTTGGGCTCCATTCCTTTGCAACATCTCTAAGTATTAATGTGAATTTTCTTTCATTCTTGTCTTCTTTGGTTTCATTTGCATACGACAGAAAGAATAAACTGATTAGACTGAAGAAAACTATAGAATAAACCATACATTTGTGTGCATGTGAATGTGTGTATATGCATGTGGATCTGCATGTGTGTGCCTATGTTTTTCTGTGAATATTTGTGATTTACTCTTTTGGGAGAGATGGATGGCATTCAAGGCAGATGTTTCTATAATTCTATGCATATCTGTAGACATGGACATGTATGATTGTATGCATGTAAATTTCAGTGCATGTACACATATATAAATATGAGAAATGGATGCACCTGCTTTTTTTCTCTGAATTTTTCACTTTACCACTTTGTTTTCTTATTATCCCAGGACCTCTTCTAAGAACCTGTTCAGATGCACCATGGTTCCCACAAAGCAGACAAATTTTCTGACCACAGACTAATTACGTTTTGCCTGTTTTATGGCTAGAGATTATGTCTTTCTGTTCTCCACATGCTCATGTCTCATCTCATGCCAAGCCCATACAGTGAGTTACACACTCTATACCCACTCCCCGTTTTTCTCAGGGTTGATGGCCTTACTCATTCTGTATGGAAGGGTGATGAGGACTCAGTAGTAGTTGTCATGATCTGGGAAGCCAGTGCAGAGAAAGCACAGCAGTAATATGTAGTGTGCTTTGGGTTCACATGGGCACCAGCGAGACAGCAAAGGCAAATTTATCATTGTTAGTAGAAGCAGATTACCATCTCCTCCGTCAGCTATGTCTGCCAAGGGGGCCATCTGAGTAATCTGGGTTGCAGACATATTGATTTCTAGAAATGGATCACTTCGCAAGCACAGGTGGTGAGCACTGAGCTACTCTTGCATAGCTGGGACACACTGAGACCCACACAGCAATTTTGAGGGGGGGGGGTCAGAAAAAGTAGCAACTGTTTTGCTTCTTTTCTCAGGGCACATTTAAGTCTCCATCCCAGAGCAGGGTGAGCGAAGGATGTTGATTTCTTGCTGCTCTGATAGCACAGATTCCTGTGAAAAATAAAAATGGCTTGCATTTCACATTTTGGAATTATGCTTCCCTTGGGGTGCATAATTATGCAGCCTTCTTTGTTAATGTTTATTGCAACCTTGGAGAGCAGCCTCCAGATGAGGAATCTGAGCTACAGAAACTTGTTTGACTCTGGAAACCAGTACAGGCGACAAGCCAGCTCTCAGCCCCTACACCAGGGATTTACTCTTTTGGGAGAGATGGATGGCATTCAAGGCAGATGGCCATGAGGTTATTGGAAAGGTTAACTGTCACTTTCTGGGATAGGCCTTCATGAACTTCAGCCCACATTGAAGGTGCAGCTGGAGGGATTATGGGAAAGGGGAGAGGCAAGGGTTGTTGTGGGATTTAGAGAATCCCTTTGGCTAAGGCTGTGTGGAAGAACACTGTGGCACACTGACAAATCATGAAGCACTAGCTTACACCTAGGCTCTCATGCTCATCATTCCTCATACAGAGACCATGCCTCTGGACCCCAATACTGCATCCAGTGCTGCTTTTCCCTTTCCTAGGTGCGTGCTTGCAAAGCTCAGAGATTCTTACACATTCCACCTGACACTGTGTTCTAATGTCCCTGAAACTCTTTAGGTAATTGTCAGTCAGGACCACTGTTTTCATAATTCTTGACATTGTGATCTGAGGGCCCATGCCTCAAGGTTTTAAGTTAGTGCCTTGGGACATCACTCCACCCTTTCATATTTCACATGGCCCAAAATATCAGTCCACATCTTTTCATGGGCATGCCAGCCCCTCAGGCATCCATCCTGAACTAAAGCCTTTCAGACCTCTCTCCTGCCCTTTATCTGTGGGGAGGCTGCTGCTATCAGAGTGTGTATGCTTTGTCAAACCATCTTTGGAGGTCCAGTCCTTCTTAGAGACTCAAAGATACTCCACTCTGACAAGCTCCTCCAGTGTCCTTTTGTGTGGGGTAGAGGATGTATCCACATAGGGGCCTCATCTCTGGTAAGGCGATCATCTTCCCAGGACAGGCAGAAGGCAGGGATGTAGTTTAGGACTCTTGAGTTACAAATATGACTTGTGTGAAGTTGGTTAGATGAAGTGGCTGCAGAGGTGTACCTGACTCTGGTAGATTTGAAACCCTACTGAGTGCCTATTGTATGGAGGAATATATGCAGAGATGTTACATTCTTGTTTACGAACTGTAGTGTTTGCTTCCTGGAGATTACCCAGAAATAGAGTGTAGAGTATCAACCAAACAATCTTATAGACAATATAATAACTTTTCTTATGTGATATCTAGAACCCCTCAAAGTGTCTATGCTCTTTGAATGAGCAATTCATGTTTTAAAAATTATATCCTTAGAAAACAAATCCTCTTTCAGAAGATGAGTTTCATGTTATCTAAATACAAAAATCCACCTTCATTATGATTATTATAGGAAAAAATCTTTACATCCATTTTCTAAACTATAAATTATTAGTCATTACATTGATCATTTTTGCAGTTTCATTAAGTTGATGATGATAAAAAGCACTGTGAAATATGAAATGCATGCTTTCTAGAATTGTGGCCTTGAAAAGATTGCCAAAGGTCCACTGAATCTAGCTATACATTTGTATCTCCTATTATCATTTTTGCTATTTATGCACATATGTCACATTGGCAATGCATATGTGCATATCTGTAGCTATACAGAACTATTCATGTATAGAAAGGCTACTAATTTGCTGACATATACAAGGTGACTCCCACTCACATATATACTCAATTTATTTGTTGTCTAGCTACATATTTGTCTATATTACTGGATCGCAAAGTCATCAAAACCATTTACAGGAATTGCATAGGAACAAAACAAAATGTCTGTGTAGAATTAACTTTCTAAATTTTGTCTCCAAAATTTGCTCTTATGATCTTGTGTATTGCTTTTTAAAAAGGGAAAACAATGTACTTACAAAAATGACTTTGCCCACCACTTCACATTTATGACCCTTAAGACTTTCTGAAAGTTGGAATGCGATTTAAATAAAAATAGCCATAGCCATGACAATGGGCATTTTCCCCTCTGGCAGTCACACAATGAGAATGCGCTTGACACACAGCCCAGAACATTCCAAGTGAACCAACAGCAGGAAACACACTCAAGCTGAGATCATTATAAGTTACTAGATGACAATTTGTTCTAAATTTTGAAGGCTAACCCAGCAAGTATGATTTGGCTACAAGAACTGAGTACTAAAAATCATTAAAACCCAATGCTTCCAGTGTTGGACAACATTTTTTGTTGTTGTTTGAACATGGCCCTAATGTCTGCTTTGTTGTTTACAACCCCCATGTGAGCCACTGGAATAGCACATGGGCCCCCACAGCTTAAGGAGAGGTCAGGACACTAGGATGCCTCCTGAGCATTTTAATGCAGTGTCTTGCTATCATCAACAATCTCATTGCATAATGCTTTGTTTTTCTTCAATTAAAAGCAATCAGAACATCCAGATGTTCCCAGTGACAATGATAGTGCCAGCAAAGTGCCCATTTCAATGTGTAGAGTATATAGATGTATAATATTTATGGACACTTAGAGGTGCCTAGCTGTAATCTCATACATAGTTCTAATTCCAATCAAGTTAGCAACCAAATCAAACATTGCAGAGACCTCTTTACAGCAGTGTGAGATGCATGATCAGCAAGATCTCTATGGTCTGGATCTCCATGGAAACAAATTGCCCGCCTGGGAAGGGAAGTCATTTGGACTGGAGAGGCCTCCTACCTGTTTGCATAGTGTTTCAAGAAGAACGGAAAGAAGGAAGGGGAGGAGGGAGAGAGGGAGGGGGAGACAGTGAAGGCAATAAAGGTTAAAATCTTATAAGACTTCATGGGTCTCTGGGTTAAAATTGTTAAAGTTGTATGCATGAAAGAAAACACAGATGTCCACTGGGTACAACATCTCGTCCACTTCTTGCCCGATCTGAGGGCGTCAGGGGCTGCTGCTGGCTTCAATCCCTTGTCCACATTTCTTCTTCCTTTCCCATAGGTTCCCTATTCTCACAGAAACCCACATTTGAACCACGTTGTTTTCAGCACTGGAAAGAATGTCAAGGGCGTCTGTCAGTGCAGTGGAATCTACTGTTTTTTACTTTGGAATATTTTCCCATTGTGAGCCGCACAGTAAGTCATACAGCAAGATGGCATTCGTCCATCTTCCCAACACTTGACCTAGATTTGGGAGATTGTAACCCAGGGATTCAAGCATGGTAAGTCAGGGCCTTAGCTTCTTTTTGTGCTTTATGGAAGCTGTACCTCAGGACAAGCCTCTTATTCAAGGCAGATGTACTTTACCTCCCTGTAGAAGCCTGGATTTTAGCACTTCTTCCTTACCTTGCCTAAATATCCTGTACAAAACTGGTACACAGCTATACAACTGTACTAACTGACCTACATGGCAGGGCTACGTTTATACATTTATGAGAAAAATAAATATATTTTAAAGAAACAAAGAGAAAATAAACTCAAATATTCCCAGCACCATGGATTCTTTGTTTTATCTACTAAATATATTTCTGATAAATGAAACCAGGTAGTTTGAAAAGAAGTTGTCCTCTGCTGAGATCAGTTAATTTGTGTATCTTACTAACCTTTATAAGTATATTCCAGGACCTGTGTTAGTACTGAGAATTCAAGGCCTCATGTCTTTTTGATACATCTTTCTCAATCTGTGCCCTGTGAATCACATGTCTAAGCACGTGTGTGTGTGTGTGTGTGTGTGTGTTAGTGTGTGTGTGAGTGTGTATGTGTGTGTGTGAGTGTGTGTGTGTGTATGTGTGTGTGCATGTGTGTGTGTGAGTGTGCTTGTGTGCATCTGTGTGTGTGTATTCGTGTGTATGAAGATGTGAAGATTTCATGGAATTTAAAGTGTTTCTTTGAGATAACACCTCAAGGACTCAGTGTGGAAGGAAGATGTTGGGAATCATGACTTGCAAGCCTGGGTGCTATGGTGAAATGTATGAGCCCTCTGTTCTGATCTGATAGGGTGGCAAAGAGGGATGTTGTGGGAAGGTTAGATCTGAGAGCAAAGCAAGGGAGCTAGTAACAAGAGCAGTCAACAGAGTAAACACGGGGAAAATGAAAATAATCGGACACAGTCTCCCAGGGATTCCTCTTTTGAAGTGGAAATAAGAGATGGAAAGAGCATGAGAAAAAATCTTTATAGAGTAGCAACTAATCAGGGAAAGGAACAAGGCCCAAGCTCGGAAAGGAAGAGGGAGAGAACAGAAGGGAACTGAATGACCAGGATACAGGACAATGTAACAGTGTACCTCTACTCAGTGCATGTTATAGAACACACACACACATACACACACACACACACACAGACACACGTGCACGCACATGCACACACACACACTATACAGAAAAGAGAAGGCAGTCAGCCCTTCATCTTCAAAACACTCACTGTATACCTACAGCAGTGGATTACATTATTGATTAGATTCACATTGATTAAGTGGATTAATTAGATAAATATGGTTCTTTACTTTGGTGCTTCTCAGTGTTTTAATGTGTTAAAAAACAAATCACTATAACTAATGGGAAAGGTTTAATCTTGGGGTACATCCAACTACTTTGACCAAAAGATGAATCCTCTTTAGTATCTTAGGAAACTGGCATTTTGCAAAGGTCTAAAGATTAGTCCAAATTGCTGTCTTGATTCAATGAAGAGATATGATTAGCTGGGTTATAGAGATCAAGAATACTTCCATTTGTTCTTATCAAGCATCCGGCAGAAAGGGCTGCATCCCATGAGGCTTGTGAACACATTAACAAAGTCCAATAACTAAAGATTGGTAATGAGGTGAGAAAGAAAAATGAGAAGGCTGAAGTAGCTGAAACAGAATTCAAGGTGGATGAGAGATGGTGAAGATACGGCTGCTGCTGTGGACTGTGGTGGTGAAGGTTAGTAGGTGGATGCTAACAGCAGTAATGTTGAATAGATATTATATTAAAGATAGTGATGATCAGCCAGGATGATGAGGAAGATAATGGTGGTGATAGCAATGAAAATGGTGATAATAGGGATGATGATGATGGTGATAGTGATGATGATAATGATGGTGGTGGTGTTAGAGCCAGAAGTACTGAGCGCTGTTTTTGATCATGTGGCATGAAAATGCAACACGTTAATGCATAGTAGCACCTATGCTAATAAACATTGCATGCTCCATAGCTGTGATCATTCATGTGTATTACTTTCTGATTCAAAGTATTTTATAAGTGAAGACTATTAAAATGCATTATTATATATAAAAATAAGTGCCATAAGTGCCACAATTCTCATTCCCTTTTAATGCATAGGGAAACTGAACCATAAAGGTTTAATTTGCCAAGCAAAGTCATATAGCTATAAAGTGTCAAAATCTACTGTTCCTATAACTATGCTCTGACACAGATCCCCTGACCATGACCACTTACTAACAGTGAAGAGCAAAGAGCAGCTTTTCTTTTTTTTTCAGTTTGGACAGTGATCGTGATTAACAAACATCAAATTTAATGACTTGGCTGAAAAATTGCCATTATTCATGGTTTGTAGAGGAAAAATATAATTGTATCCAACCTCATATTATCTAGCTCACTGTCAAACTCAAAGCTGCCCCAGAAAAGAAACCATAAATTGATGTAAGTCCTTGATCCAAGATCAGTGTACTTCTGTGTCTCAGAGGCCAGAGGGTACCAATGTCAGCCATCCAAGAGGAAGTAGCCAGTGTGTATGGCCAATAAAATAGTTTGTCCTAAGCTTCCATATAGCACACATGGAAAGCCAGGAGTCAGCCCTCCTGGTAAAACTTGCAAGAGACTTGGCCCTATGGACTATTCTCTCTTGCATCTTCTTATTTATTTTGTGCCACAGAAGCAGAAGAACAATCAGGCAGAAAAAGAAAATGAAAGAATCACATGAAGATTGAGATGGATACAAGAAGATACAGCTTTTGATGAAGAATGGAAAATTAGAACTGGGCCTGGAGACTTCCAAAGAATGCCTCGTTTCACCCTATCCAGATTAGAGGATTTGAGACACAAAGAGATGAGATGGGTTGGCTAGTGTGGGACTGGATACCAGGCTTGCACCAACCAATTTCTGTTCCACACAGTAGAGAGCAGAGAAATTGTTTTGTCTTGTTTTGAGTTGGTTTGAATTAGTTTAGGGTTAGAATGGACTCGAGCCAGTTTGTCGGCCAGGAACGACATTCCAGGAGGTGTGAAGAAGCATATCCTGGCATAGGAGCTGATTCAGAGACACCACTTATGATGCTTAAAGTCAGAGGTATGAGGGAGGAGACAGACATTGGTCTATGTGACATGTGGGTAAAATAGAATAGCACCGTGGCTCCTGCATGGTCAGGCATCTGCTGGCTCGGACATCCAAAGACAAGGTCAAGGGTGTGAAAAATACTCAAGCTTTTGTCTTATTTAGAGAATGGACATGTTGTCAAGACTTGTGTATTGGAATGGAAACCATGTCTTTGAATGCTGACATGTCAAGGTCTCACCATGTAGAGAGAAGTCTCTAGAAGTCATGGCTTCCAGAAGGCAAAGACTTAGATGTTACATTCTTATTTAGAGAGGGGACTGTGGGTATACATAATAAGACAAAGCCATTTTTCCCCCATAGACCCAAACAAGGCACTTAAGTTTGTCAGCTCTCTTTATTGAGTAAACTCACACATGGAGTTCTTCCTGTCACTAAGATTTTCTGCATTTTTGGAGTACAAGTTTTTGAATAATAACAAAAAAGCATTCAATTCTACATAATAATACATATGAGAAGCCTAGCTTTAAGTTTCCTTCTTAGCTTCTCCATGATAAGGCAGAAAGAACTATGAGATCAGAATACTTTGGAGTAAAACTTCAGTTTTCCAACTAAGCAGCACTTTGTTCCTGGGAAACTATTTTTTTTAACCTGTTAAACTGGTAACACCTATGATCAGTGAATGAAGCTCTTGAGATGGTGAGGAGTGAACACAGGTGGTACTGGCTAGTTCCGTCACAACCTGACACAAGCTGGAGGCATCTTTGAAAAGGGAGGCATGCCTCCCACAGATAGACTTGTAGGCAAGCATGGGGCGCATTTTCTTGACTAATAATTGATAATGGGAGGGCCTGGCTTATTGTAGGCAGTGTCACCCCTGTGCAAGTCAGTGTGCAGCATTTCCTCCATGATGGCTGCATCACTTCCTGCCTCCAGATTCCTGCCTTGTCTGAGTTCCCGCCTTGATGTCCCTCAGTGATGGACTGTTAGGTGGAAGTATACAATGAAATAAATTCTTTCCTTCTCAAGTTGCTTTTGGTCATGTATTTTATAGCAATAGAAACCCTAACCAAGACATAGGGGAAATGTATGGGTTCTTAAAAGCCGATTTGATACACCCATCATTTTGCTTCAAGTTCTCTCTGAGAGCAAATTCATATTTGGGGCTAGAAGTTGGTGTGCATGTGTGAATAGAAGCACAACGCTGTGGGAGACATACGAGAAAACATTCCAAACCTGGTAATGCTGTGCACACAGGAATGTCTTGTAAAATCAGGGTCCTCAACTTTGTGGGACACTCCTGTTCCTGTCTTCTGATGTGCATGCTCTACACACAGGGCACACTGAGAGCAATTCATTCTCATGTGACTACCAAGTAAACAGCATCAGCAGGGGTCAGTGTGGGAGAAGCTCTGGGAAGGACCGACACCATAGATTCAGTGTGGTCCCAGAGAGCTGTCTCGGCTCTGGGTTTGCACAGTAGCTGCACCATAGGGCATTGTCTTAGTTTGCTTTCTGTTGCTGTGGTGAAACATTGATCAAAACCAGAACTGAAGAAGAAAGAGGTTATTGGAATGACACTTCCATATCACAGTTCACCTTTAAAGAAAGTCAAGGCAGAAACCTAAAGGAAGATACTGAAGCAGAGGTCATGGAGGCACACTATTCACTGGCTTTCTCTCCATTGCTTGTCCATCTAACTTTATTATAATACCCAGGACCACCTAACCAGGGCTGACGTCACTCACAGTGAGCTGCATGGTTCTTCACCAATCATCAATTAAGAAAATGTCTCACAAATTTGCCTATGGAACAATTGTATTGTGGTAATTCCTCAACTGACGTTCCTTCTTCCCAGATGTGGCTGGGTTTATGTCAAGTTGATAAAAACTGGCCAGCACAGACATTAAGCCAGTTGTTGAGTTTATGGACATGAAAAGATGCATCTCTCACTTCCCTGTCTTTGAAGGTTTTCTAAGACTGCCCATGACACACTGGAAAGACTCAGCAGTCTGGAGCATGCTGTGGTAGACTGTTGAAAGAGATATTTCTCTTCCCCACAGGCTTGAATCCCTTTGTTTGGTGCATGGAACTTTACATTTTCTGAGGAGATGGCATCATCATAGTGTCTTATCTCAGTATCTTCTAAACTTGGCTGCCTTCTTTTAGTCTTCTATATAAACCTTAAAACTTTTATTGCATTTATTGGTGTGTGTGTGTGTGTGTGTGTGTGTGTGTGTGTGTGTGTGTGTAGACTGGAAGAGAACCTGTGAAAGTCAGTTCTGTTTTTGCACCATGTAGGTCTTGGAGATCCAACTTGGGTTTGTCAAGTTTGAAAGAAGCTGTCTTCATCTACTGGATCATCTAGGTAGCCCTAGATAATGTTTTCAATGGGCAAAAGCTGGAAAATAGTAAATGTAAAATGCACACTTTTCTTGGTGCTCTCATGAGGCATTAACATGTCTGATAGGATTAAATTACCATGCAGATTTCTGAGTAATAAAAACACTGTCCTGACCTGAGGAATTCAGATCAGACTTTACCAGTGATGTTCTGAATGTTCACAGGGGACTCTCATTTGGCTGACTAGAGCTTAATTTGAAAAACGAAACAAAACAAACAAACAAACTAGATATTTTTTTAAAAAATACTTAGATATCAATATCGCGGTAAAAACCCGCCCTGAGATATGTTTATAAACAGGGTTTATTTGGAGAAAATAGCTTACAAAACAGAGCCGGTTTTAGGAGAAGATGACAGGATGAGGTTGCAGCGCGCCGGAGCCTTTCTAAGGAAGATTCTTCATCCCCACGCCGTATGTCCGAACTCCCGGGCAGCTGGAGTGAACTGCGCACACGGTCGGGGAACTCTCGTGAGAGAATGACGACTTCCTGTCCTGGTCCCCTCCCTCGAAGGTCTACTTCCGGAATCCTTTTCAGTTAACCACGCCCAGCTCGTCTCCATTCCTATGACGTGATCGTTCACATATACAGTTCCTGATTTCCCGCTACATATCAACATTCCTTTAAGATCAACATTTAAATTTATCTCTTTTATTTTATGTGTATGAGTTTTTTGCCAGCATGTATGTATGTGCATCATATGTGTACAGTGCCCCACAGAGGTAATAAGAGGGTATCAGATCCTTCTGGAATTGGAGTTAAGATTATAAGTTACCCTGTGGGTGCAGGAACTGAACCTGGGTCTTTTCCAAAACAACAATGCTTTTAATGGCTAAGCCATCTTTTTAGTCCTTAAGATCAACAATAAGAAACTAGCTAGAAGAACAAAATTTGGAAGAGAAAGATTAGTAGAATGTTCTAGAGGCTTTTTGAGTCTACCTTTTAACAATGGAGGGAAAAGGTTTTCTAATTTATCATCCATGGGAAAATCCACAGTTATCTTGATATGTTAAGCATGTGTATGCTTTAGTATCTATGAGAAAACCCACAACCATCTTGACATTTCAAAGCACATGCATATTTTATTATCAGTTTCCTCTTCTAAGAAATTTCCATCTTGATTTGCTATGCTAACGTGTGTTTGTGGCAAATAAAGAACTTAAGTAATTAATAACAAAGAGGTTCTTGGGAAATTTATTTTTGCATGGAATGAGATTATCATTTTAGTTTATATCTGCTTATATGTTTTTTTCTCAAACATTTACTTTTGGAAAAATAAACCAAACTGAAATGCACACACACACACACACACACAAATACTTTTTAAAGATCATTCTCTTCATTTGACTCTTTAAACATTTGGGAGATGTTTGGTTGTCTAAACTGCTACATGCTTATGGTTAAAAAACAAAAAAGGCGGTAGCAGGCACAGATAAAGTCTGCCTGTCACGTTACCCCCAACTGCTGCTGAGGGAATTTGCACAGCTACCCACCTCCACCTCCAAATGAGCGAACAGATAACAGGGACTGGGGTCCCTGAAGGACAGACTCAGACCCCACCCAGAGGTGAGGAGGGGTCACCAGGCCCAAGCGCCTATATCCCAGCCAGGGAGGGAGAGTTGAGCTCCCATCGGTTTCGGTTCCGCTTCCAGGACTGGGTGCTGTCTGCAGAGCGAGTCCCAGTGCACTCTATAGCAGGTGCAGATTAAGTCTGCCTGTCACCATTCCCCCAGCTGCTGCTGAGGGAATTTGCACAGCACCCACCTCCACCTCCAACTGAGTGAACAGATAAGGACTGGGGTCCCTGAAGGACAGACTCAGACCCCGCCCAGAGAGGTGACAGGAGGCACACAAGCCCGAGTGCCACAACTGACCAGGAGCCACCTAATTGTGAACCACTGAAGCCATGGGCAAACATCAGTGCAAAAACTTACATAATAATACAAAGAACAACAAGGTAACTCCAGAAGAAAGTGGTAATCTTACAAATACAAGACCTGAACTGAGCAATGAAGAGGAAACAGAAGGAAGCAACACCAAAAATTCCTTTTTGATGATCATCGAAGCTCTCAAAGAAGATATGAAAAATAGCCTTAAAGAAATAGAAGAAAATACAAACAAAAAATTGGAAGAGATGAACAAATCTATGAAAGAAACATGCCAGAAACTAAAAACTGAAATAGAAGCAATAAAAAAGGCACAAAATGAGGCAAAGATGGAAATAGAAAATCTGAAGAAAAAGCTGGAACCACAGATACAAGCATAACAAACAGAGTTCAAGAGATGGAAGATAGAATCTCTGAAGTGGAAGACTCAGTATATCAGTCAAAGAAAATAGTAAAACTAAAAAAGCCATAACTCAAAATGTTTAGGAAATCTGGGACATCATGAAAAGACCTAATTTGAGAATAATAGGAATAGAAGAAGGAGAAGAATACCAGCTCAAAGGCACAGATAATGTTTTCAATAAAATCATAGAAGAAAACTTCCCTAATCTGAAGAAGGAAATGCCTATAAAGATACAAGAAGCTTACAGAACACCAAATAGATATAATCCCAAAAGAAAGTCAGCATGCCACATTATAATCAAGCCATAAAACATACAGAACAAAGAAAAAATTTTAAGAGCTGCAAAAGAAAAGGGCCAACACACATATAAAGGCAGACCCATCAGAATAACGCCTGACTATTCAATGGAAACGATGAAAGCTAGAAGGGCTTGGTCAGAAGTGATACAGACGCTAAAACAGCATGGCTGCCAAACTAGAATACTATACCCTGCAAAATTATCAATCACCATAGATGGAGTAAACAAGGTATTTCAGGACAAAGTCAGACTGAAAGAATATCTATCTACCAATCCAGCACTACAGAGAGTATTAGAGGGAAAACTCCAACCTAAGGACCTCAGATACACCCACGAAATCACAAACAAGGGATTTCGTGGGAGGGAACAAAACTGGATTTGCCAGGAGTGGAGACTGAACTAAGCATTATTGGGTCAGTGGGACTATAGGACTGTCTGCTGCGTGCCTAGGGAGGGGATGGGTAGTTGCGGAGAAGAAAAAATGATCAGATGTGTTGGGAGGGGGAAGGGACCTTGAATAAGGATATACAGAGATGGAAAAAAAATTCAGAGGGAAAGCTGAACACAAAGTAAATATATGTGTAGCAATCTTATTTGCATTATCACCCTTGATAAGTCATGCTTATGATTTTTATCTTCTTTATAGTTATTGTTAACTTATCAGCATTTTAAATTCATTTTATTGTTTTTCTTGATAAATACAAAATAAATAAAGAAGAAGGGAAAAAAAAGGCTAATTAAAGAACCCAAATTCCTATTTTCTCTCCAACTTGTATGGTCTGAGTATGAAGAAAGCATTACTCTTAAATTACTCTTGTAGTTTTTCTCCATCCCCATGGCTTGAAGTAAGTGTGCTAACCAACTATCCATTTGCAGATCCTTTGTTCTTTTCAGGGAGAAATTTTAGGTGGGCCAGAAGAAGCTCTTCTGTGCCATTCTGTGGCAGCCTTTGCTTCTTGCAGTGTGTGACTGCAGAGAGCAACAGCAGTAGGCAGGTAGAGTCAGCAGCATGTGGAACCCTATAAGTAGCTCTTTGATCCATAGCTGTACCATGCTTTAGCCTTTGTGTTGGCCTGAAAGTTGGGGTTCCTTAGTCTTACCATTTGCCAGCATTACAGTTCCTGGCCTGGTGCCCGAACTCTTTGCTCAGCTGTTGTCTTCTCCCACTGTCAGCTGTCTTCCAGCCTTGGCTACTTTAAAAGGATCTGCTTGCTGCTTCTTCAGCTGTCAAACAGCGCATCCAGTCACACCATTGTCTGCCTAGCTGTCACCATGAGAGCCTCTCTAGCATCTGCTCTCACCACCGATTCTTGTTTCTGCTGCTTCCTTCTTTAATTGACCAGCTCAATCTATAGCTTCTTCCTGGGCCCTAATGTCTCATCACTAGGAGAGGCAGCACCAGGAGATCTCTCTCAGCCTCTTCACTAAGTGTGCTGAGGCAGCCTGCCTGGATAGCCAGAGATGGTGGTGTTCAGATCCATCACAGCCTTGCCTCTTTACATCAGACAAGCAGTCCCTTTGCTGGGTTACCCAGGCAAACTGATCTCCCTATGGCTTAGGTGGAAATGCACAGTGTCATCTAGAGTTCACTAAAGCTTTCGATAGCTGAAAGTCTGGTACAAACTGTTTCAAGCAGCCCTGGCTCAGGCTTCAAATTCAGCAGCTGCAACTGTTGTGTTATTCTCAAGGGGTCTATGCAGTATGTTCAGGATGACTGATGCTGGCATCAGGGTAGCCTGGCTGACTATTTGATTGACAGTCTCTTAGAAGGGAGAGTCCAAGAGCTATTAATGGGAAATGGGAAGTTAGATTGCCCAATCCTTCAGCATCTTTGCTTATTTACATGAAAGTGAACATCAGGAGTGCTTAAAATAAGAACCTAGCATTTAGGGCAATAATAGTTTTAACAGAATTTAAGGAGGCTTACTAGGCAGTGGTAGGTCCTCTTTTTCTGTCTCACGGGGACTTTTGGCTAGGGTTTCTGAGATTTTGGTCAGAAGTTTCGCTGTCCCAAATCTGCATGTCAGCTTCGTCAGAACACTTTCAAATGTCTTCTCTTTGCTCAGAAAGATTTACAGGAGCTATTCCACTAGGATCAACATTTGGAATGTTGCCCGAAGCTGAGTGAGAGTCCAAAGAGGTTTTATGGGTTGCTGTATCACTAACCATGGAACCATTGGGCACAGCCTAATCTTCCACAGACAACAGAAGAAAGACAATAATTTGCAAAATATCTTTATCTGGATTAAGATACAGATCAAGTTGCTTTTAAAAACCTGGTTACTCATTTTTGAGAAAGGTGTTTCTTCTAAGCAGATATTTTAGGCCAATCCCCATGCCACGGAGGTGGAACTGCTGTTCCTCTCATGATGGTAGCTCAAGCTTTTGAGCCTATTCTGTTTCAAACAAGGAACAAACCTGACCTACTGAGCCATGGTGACTCATTCTTGCAGGTGACCTAGAGTCGACTTCCTCAATTTAATAGTGAATTCTCCTCAGAGAGGCACTTCCACCAGCCAATTTTTAAATAGTTGTATATGGAAGAAGCCTGATTTGAACTTAGCATGCTCAGGAATATGTTTGCTTTACATGCCGTTTTCTGATAAAAGTCCTTGGCTCTGTTTGTTCTGGGGTGTACTTATTTAGGGGTTGCTCCCAGAACACCCCACATTGGTTCAGGCAGTGACCCCTTCTACAGTTTTCTCCTCTGCTTGTGCTCAGTGGCTTCCCCCTTCCTGAGAGCTAGCCTGTCATGCTCTGACACAAGGGGACTCATAGTTTCTGATGCTAATGGCAGCTTCGATCATAATTTTCATGAACTTGGATGAAACTTGACCAATTAAGCTTTCTTTGTCTGTGATTCATAATATAAAAATCTTTGTTAAAGGACTCACAGACGTGGATGCACCAAACATGTCCCCTGAATGTTGTCATCTATGTGATTATTTGACCCCATACCTCCACCACCTGTTGCTATGTTCCCTCCCACAAGCCCAGATCAGGGCACCATCTTAGACTCCGCAGAACACTCTGAAGCCTCAGGATGGAGCTCACTTCTCTTAATGTATTATGTAACTAGAGACCCTCCGTCCTGTAGATTGTTCCTTCTTTAAAAATTTTTTAAATTCTTCAGAAAGACTTTGGAGATGTTTCCTATGTGTTCCTTCCAGAAATATCCATATTCCTCTATCATGGATTCTCTACAGTTGTTTGACTGGCAGTTCCTTTTATGACATTCATTTGGAGAACTTCTGTCCTAGAACATCTTATAAAAGTTATTCTTAGTCCAAATTAAAATCTTTGGAGTACAAATCAATAAGTATAGGCATTTTATTCTAGTGTTTGAATATTATATATACTTTTATTTATTAATTTAGTGTATTCTTGCCTTTCCAGTGGTAGGAGGGGTCAAAATAGCTTCATAATTATGAAAAAGCATGACTGTAATTCTAATATTGTCTATTAGCTTTCCATATCATAATGAGTGTCTGGGATTGTTGACTTGTGAAGAGAATGAAGGCTATTTTGACTCACAGTTTTGGAGGGTCTAATCCATGACCAGTTGATACAGCTGCTTTGGGTAGGTGAGAGAAAGAGGAGGAGAATTCAAACCACCAGAGAGAGTAGAGAAGGAGGAGGGTCCTGAGGTCTCATCTCCTTCAAGGACACAGACCAGTGACTTAAAAACACCCCCACCAGCTCCCATCTTAAAGATTCATTAACACCACTAAGGGGACAAGTCTTTAACTCATGGTCCTTTGGAAGCCTTTCAGGATCCAGCCTCTAACAGGGATCCTGTTCGGTTGTCTTTCAAATGCTCTTTGGCATACCCATCTATAGACTTTGTGACATAATCAGCTACTTCAGTCTCCAGTTTCTTCCATGTATTCTTCTTCCTCTCTAACAAATGCATTGAAGATTTTAATAGACTATGGGCAAATCTTGGAAGGAAAGCTTATTTATGTAATGTTAAATATTTAAATATTTGGTTATATCTGAAATAATTCTTATGTTTTTGTTTTATGTATAAACAGTGTCATGCTAGATTAGTATCCATAAAGATGTCAATATCTGACTTGCTTGCTAAGTGTATATTTAAAAATACTTCTTCTCAGAGGACCTTACTTCACAGGCCTCCTTTGTATACATTATAATTTTTGCTGCGCACCTGTCACGTTCCATAGTGTTGAAATGAGATATTATATACATAAGTCAATGTAAACAGTGGCTCCACAGACAGAGTTAATGTATGCCTCAACCAGTTTGCTCAGGTTGCTGTAACAATTGACCATGAACCACATGGCTTAACTGCACTCCATCATTTCATCTGGAGGCTTGGAGTAGAAGAGCACCACTGTCTGATTGGTTCCTTCCAAGGCCTTGCTCCCAGCCTTGGGGACCACCATCATCCCCAGTGTCATCTCACTTCTCCTTTCTTCCATGCGCACTGCTATTTGGAATCCTTTCTTTATGTTGGATTAGAACCTTTCCCAACTTTAGCTTGACTCCTGCTGATAAGACACTGTCTCTAAGGTTGCTCATGAGTCTAGAGGAATTGGACCCCAACATACAAATTCAGTCTATAGCAAAATCTCCATCTTATCAATGAGGAGGCTTACTTTCTTAAAAATTGTACTTGGGTAGATATTCAAATGGTCTCTCATATGGTAACTTTAAAGTTGTATATTTTTAACCACAGGAAGAGTAAATTGGTGCTCCATAGAAAGAAGATACTAATAATTGAGCAAAAAATATTTGTTCTGCTGGGCCAGAAACATGAGTAATCTGTTATGCCTGAGAATCTCCTAACAGCTTTCATTGGTAGACATTGACAGGGCAGTTTCACCTGGTGGTGAGCTGAAGGTAGTTTGAGGCCTGTATGTCTTCTATCCTTTGTTTTCTACCTGAGTTTTCAATGACTTGGTTCCTGCCTTCTTCTCTCCCTTTTTGGTAGTGACAAGGACTGCTGAGTTGCTTCTTTTTCTTGAGTGGAGACAGTAAAGGTAGAAATCAATATTAAAACCATTGTCTTCCTCTTGGGTAGACAGAGATCTCTTAATAGTGAATGGGAGGCAGGTGGGCCCAAGACCAAAAGCACTATGTTTCTACTGATGGGGATCCCACAACGTCTTTTGAGATGTTCTAGCACCAGTGAATTACAGAGAACTAAGCAGATACATCAAAAGCTGATCTCCTGCCTACTGCTAGCTGTAGGAAAGCTCTCAGGAACAACCTCACTTCTGGAACTTCCTTCTGGAATGCAGTGTATAACACATTTCATCTTCATCAAAGGGCCCAGGTACAGGGTATAAGGTTGGTAAAACTGCCCTGGGAACATGACTGAGGTACAACCTGTGTCCTCTGGGAAGCAGGAAACTGCCATCAGCTCTGTTATGAGAATAGAGCTGTAGTGCCTTTATTTCTCTTTCAAATATGACAGAAGTTGAGTGAGAAACTTAGGCCTGAGGATCTTAGAGTTCTTAGCCTATATCACCACAGCCACCTGGGAAGAGTTGCTGTAAATCAAGCTTGTGTGGTTTGGGTCAATATCCTCTATGTGCTTTTGGCTCTGTTTTTTCTATTAATATACTGTGATTAAACATCCGGAATTGAATGTAAAAGGCTGTCTGTTGCCTTGAGACACAAGTCACCCACGAGAGCAGTTTTTCAAAGTAAATGGCCAATGCACACCAGTGAGTCCTTCTTCTTGAGACCAGTCCCCCTCATTACCACCATGCTTTAGCTGTCTGTTCACCTCAGGGTCATGTGCTCTGTAACCAGGACAGCCCTTGAAATAACAAACAAGCCAGTGATAATCATACTCTGCCTCCCTCAGCTTCTCCCTCCTGCAGATACCACAGCAAAGGTCACCATTCCCAACTTCTGCCTTGTCTCTGCTGCCTGAGTAGATGCTAGTGTCTTTCTGATGGCCTTGAGTATTCAGTCTAGATTCTCCTTTTAATAAATGACACATGCATTCCATATTTAATGGTAGTGGTGTCCTGACATGTTGATCTCATTGTACATTTTTTTTTGTAATATTCTCTATTTTAAAACCCCAGAACCCTAGATACTACAGTACAGCTCCAATGCATGTGTCCAGAGAGTGCAATATTTGGTCACGTCTACTGCCTGTCTCAGGGACTCTCCCACTCCTGTGGTCTCTTCCTCTGAGGATTCCCAAGGCTTCCTCCAAGGGCTTCTTCTTCATTCCTTTAGCACCATTTTTCCTCATGGCTATTACGAGGCAGTAGGTTGTTTTGTGTCTGACTGTGCCAGTGTTTTTTCCTGCTTGTTATGGAGGGAATGAAATCAGTGAATGTAGAGCCCCAGACAAATGTCTCTGGAGGTAGAAATGTTCTAGGGTCTCCCTCCCACAGAGGGCTGTCCTCTAAAGTGTAGAGTCACATAGCTTGAGATGACAGGAGATCACTAGGCTTTTCATAGGTAAATCATCGAGATTATAGCTCTGAGAGCAATTTTCTTTTCCCAGCTCTCTGTTCCCATCACAATGTAGGTTGATGTTTTCAAATAAACATAATAATCCCAAAGTAAGTGGTAAAGATTATGGTGTGATTGCAATGTGCTCCACCTCTACATTAGATGGGTTCTCTCACCTATGTTTACTCAGGGGAAGTAATTTCATAAACACGGTACGGTTACCACATCTCATGTTCCTGGAAGCATCAAGAACAAAAGCAAGTGTGTATTTTCTTTTCTAACCACCTTCCAACCAAGAAGCTCAGTGTTTAAATCTCCCAATACATCACCCGTATTGAGTCTGGCTCTGAGAAACATTAACTCCTTCAGGAAAGTCTGTCAGAGGGTTGCTGTGGCTCACATCTCCTTATGTGGAGAGACTAATCAAACCCTGCAGAAGCCAGAGGACTTTTAAATTAATGAGAAAGTTAACTCTGTGTATATAGAGATAAACATTTGGGTAAATATTTTTAAAAATGGAATCAGTGAATTATTTTGCATATAAAAATGCCAGAACTTCAGTTGCTTACAGATGTCATAACAGCGAGAGAGCTGGAAGATGAGATTGCAGTGAAGGAAAACATATCAGCTTATCATTATCTGAATAACCAGGACCTAATTACTGTAGGTCTCCTTGGTGCTGGTAATAGTTGATTAACATGGTATCAGTAGTCCTAATGTAGGTGATAAAATGTTTGCAAATTCAAAATGGAATGTCACAATGAAATGTTTCATGTTGTCTCATTAAATGTTTGCCTCTCCTAAGAAATCCTTTATCATTTCAGCTCTTAGATAAATTCCTTGGCAATCTTATCATTTTGCCACAGCAGGAGACCCAAAGTAGAAACCAGAGGATGTTCTGAGGGTCTCAGTTTCTTTTCTTTGTCCTTCCCTTAAACAGAGACACAATTTTACCCAAAATGTCCCATACACATGGCAAATAAAATGTAATTAAAACACAAATTGGGAACCATGCTAGGAAAAGAACAAGAAGGTCAACATTTGTATCTTATCAGGAGAAACTCTGGTGTTAGAGTAGGCAAATTGTGCATGTGAAAGTGTAGGATGGCCAATATCAATAGGCATGGCAGGATAATTAACCAACAGTGCTTAAGGATCTCCAAGTGCCATGTAATATTTGATAATCCTTACATAAGCCTTTTATATTTTTTATATCATTCATTATTTATCTGCAGCCTATAAGGTAGCAGAATTGGCTTGAGACTGGAAACTTCTGACTTGACCCTCATACTGCATTGTTTGTTCTTCTTGACGAATGGAGATTCGTAACAGGAGGATGTTGGCATGTGTGCATCAGTGATGTCCTGAGGTCTAAGGCATATGTCCCGAGGTCTAAGACAGGGTGTAGCATATGCTCCCCATCCTCACAGCAGTCCTGGGAGATGCTAACATTCCTCTGTAGGAGGGAAATTATTCTCCTCCCAGGAGTGACAGAGGCTGACTGACTATTGTACAAGACAATTAGAAACTGTGACCATTCTAGAGGCATTATTTTCTGGTTCTTTCTCCTTGTGTCTCTTGAATAGAGTAAGACGTGTAAATTAAAAACAGGCTGTGGCCCTTGCAGTCAGCTGGGCAAAATCTCATGAACAGAAGAGTTAGAGCACTTTAAAGATGTGCTCTGAATTCGGTTGGGAATTAGTTTTTATTAAGCTCTAGTTTGGTCTCATTTCATTGCTCAGCCACAAGAGAAAAAAAAGACAATAAAGGATTTAAATATAAGTGATTTTCTGCAATTAAAGTCTTCTGGAATTTTAAAAAGCCCAATTATATTGGCATTTGCCAAATATAAATGCATTTTCCATTGGCTCAGCCAAGAGAAGCTGGATGGGCTATCAGATTTTCAAGAAGCTGGGGTGGCTTTGCAGTCCCCACCTTGAGAATCAGAGCCAGTCCTCCAACTGGTGGAGGCACAGCAGGACACATAGAAACTGTCCTGTGGGGTGAAATGTCCTGACAGCATGTGTTCTGTATTAAACTCATGCTCCTAAAGCTGACAGATGTGGTCAGGTACCTAGCTGGCTTCCCTGCAAAAGCTGAAGTATCCTCATAGCAAAGTCCAGCCTCAGTGTCTGTTCTAGTTCTGGAAGACAGCCATGAAGCTCTTGTGTCATCATCATTATCCTCCTCATCATCTTCATCATCACCATAATGCTGGGACAGCACAATGCACAAGGCCCAGGGCTCTCAGGCAGGGATGTGAGTTGTGAAGAGCTTGCCTGTGTCATAGCCCTCCCCACAGCATCCCACTCCACTGCACTGTGACCAGCACTGTGACTTTACACACACCACAGGATCCCTCCATGCCTCTGTTTCCACATGTATGAAATGAGGTGGTAGATAAGTAGTCCTAGAGTCTTGTGTAGATTTACGACTGATGTGCATAAGCATAGACTGCATCCGATGTCGACTGCCACAGCAGAACTGCTGGGGGCAGTGGATGAAATGATTTACTCTAGACTCTTAGAATGGTGACTGGCCCTGACCAATGCACTATAGCAGGAATGGCACCCTGCTCTCTTAGGATGGAAAGATCAAAGGAGGCTGGAAAATTTGGGTGTTCAATGGCTATGGAGTTTGACTAGTCCTATCTGAAAGGCAGAGAAAGCTCAAATAGGTTATTAGAAAATTAATTATGAGTTGTGATTTTATTTTCTGTTTTTTGTCTATTGTTCTCTTTTATTTATTCATCTAACATTATTTTTTTATATAATATATTCTGATTACTGTTTCCCTACTCCACCAGCTTATCCCAAGTCCTCCATACCTTTCCACCCACCTAACTCCATACCTTTTCTTTCTCTTTTTCTTTAAAAAAGCAAAAAAGTACCACTAAAATAGCCCCACAAAAACACAAAAATGAAAACAAAATATACAAGCAAACGACCAACCAGACAAAAAAAAAAAAATCCAAGCAAAGCAATATGAGGCAAATGGGCTACAAAGATCCCATTGAGTTTACTTTGTGTTGGTCAAAACTGCTCCTGGGTATGGGGCCTCCCTGAGGTGTGGTTAATATACACAGTGAAACTCCGGGAAAGGGGGCGAATTTTTCCTTTGTAAGCAGGAACCAATTGCTGGTAGCATTTTTCTTAGGGGTGGGGAGTTTTGTTTGCTTGAACTTACTGATGCCTATGACCACAGGAGCAGAGATGGGTGTGACCTTCATGTAAGGTACTTTTATATAGCCTTTTCTCATTACAAAGCTTCAGCAATAGACTTTTTATTCATTTTTATGTATGTGGAATCCATACTGCATGGTATAACATTCCAAAGTCAACATGCCTAGAAGCAGATTTTAAGAAACCATTTTTTGTTTAAAACTTCGTTTTCAGTTGGGCAGTGCTGGCATGGGCCTTTAATCCTGGAACTCAGGAGGCAGAGGCAGATGGATCTCTGTGAGTTTGGGAAATTCTGGTCTACAGATCTAGTTCCAGGACAGGGAAGGCTGTTATATAGTGAAACCTATATGGAAAAATCAAACAAACAAAGCCACCAAAACAAACAAATAAACAACCCCCCAGTCACTTTTATAGTCCTCGTAAGCATCTGGTACATATCACAACAATGGCAGCAGTCAGATGGGTGAGAAAGTACAGCACTATTTTGAAATATTTATTTCCAAGTCAAAAAGATTATAGTACAGGTAAAGGAAAGAGTCAATCAAAGGAAGAATAGATGCATTGTAATGAAAATTTATATTTGACTATTATAAATCTGTTCACTTTTCTCTTCTAGATAACAAATGAAAACAGATATTGGGTGTCTAGCACTTCCTGTGCACAGAAGTGAAGAAACACATGACCGGGTTTCTTCAGGAGCCACCACCACCAGAGCAGCTGGACAAAGAATTCCCAGTTGCCTCAGCACAGCAATATCGCCACAGCCCTAGCATCAGGGGTGAAGCGACTGAATTCTCTAAAGCCAGAGAAACAGGGGTTCTTGGACATCAAGGTAAAATGGTAGTAAACATGTGCCTTATTTGTCACACAGAAAATGCAGTCTGTGTTTACAAACAAATTACTGAGTGAAATAGCTTAAAAAAAGTTTCATATGCTAAATGAACAGATGTAAACTGCTGCTGCAAGGCTACTTTGAAACCCATCATGATGATACCAGAGAGCACATGCTCCTCACTCTGCAGCCCAGGTTTTGCCTCTGCTCATCACTGGCAGCAAGCTCAGAAAGGCTTGAGTATAGGTGTTTCCATGGCACTGAGAAAGCCACTCAGGATTGGTCCAGTCTGGACAGGAGCACAAAGAAGAGTCCATAGATCCCTGCTGTGTTTGAGGTACTTCACTCTCTTCCAAAGTTACACCCTAATGCTAAAATGATCCAGCTGATGTTGTTATGCCCTTGTGTAAGAATTTCCACCAGGGAGGCTGGACACGTTGTTATGAGTGGGGATTTTATTGCTACCTACAGAAAATGAGAACCCAGGTTGATCACCTAGCTCTGCACAGCAGAAGGGGGTAAGAGAGCATTGCCCCAATGGGCAGGGTTTTTTTTTTTTTTTTTTTTTTTAGAGAAAACCTATGTAATCAAGATGCAACATACCTTGATGTTCCAGGATTGGGCAAGGGGGTAAGGTGCAGCAGCCATTGAAGTTTTCTGGCGAAAATCCAGCCTTTGAATCCATTGGCTGTTGCAGAAGTTCACTCACAGACCTTGGCCCTGCCCCCAGAATGAATCCAGGTCCTTACATTTCCCCCTCTGACTGGTTCCTGAGAGTCCCATTCATGGGACTATCCTGTTTCTAGTGTCAGCCACACCACTCCTTTAGCTGCACTCGGAGTTTGAGGGGCTTGTCTGGATCTTTTGACACTTCCCATCCTTCATTCTGGAAATCTTCCTTTGAGTGTGACAGGGTCCACTGGCCTGGTGTGAGAATGGTGGATCCAGGTGGCTATACCATCAACCTTGATGGCCATGGGTATGGTCAGCAGAACAATATAAGGTCCTTTCCATCTGGGTTCCAAGGACCCTAGGTGTTGTCCCATCACTAGACCCAGTCTCCTGGTTGAAACCTGTGGGGCTCAGGGGAGAAACCAGATTCATAGAGGGCCCTGAGTTTGGGCCACAATTCCTTGTGGGCCCACTGAACTCCTCGTATAGCATTGAGAAGATCTTGGTCATTCAGTTCTGGTAGCAAGTCCACCTGGAGGTTGGGGATGATGGGGGCGGGGATGCCAAACATAATTTCAAATGGGGTTAGTCCCATCTGATAAGGGGAGTTTCTGGTCCTATATAAGGCAAAGGGAATGAGAGCCACCCAGTCTGCGCCAGTCTCCAAGGTCAATTTAGTCAGGGTCTCTTTTAGTGTATGGTTCATTCTTTCTACCTGCCCTGAACTCTGGGATCTATATGTGCAATGTAACTCCCAATTACTCCCCAGAAAGGTGGCTAAATTCTGACTTACCCGGGACACAAAAGCTGGTCCATATCTGACTCTATCATAGTAGGAAATCCATTCCTTGGCAGGATATCTTCAAGTAATTTCTTTGTCACCACCTGCGCCGTTTCATATTTGGTGGGAAACATCTCTGTCCATCCTGAAAAAGTATCTAAAAATACTGACAAATACTTGTAACCATACTTGACAGGTTTTATCTCAGTGAAGTTTATTTCCCAATAAGCTCCAGGCCTCTTCCCCCTGAGTTGAGACCCAGGGTTCTTAGAGTTGGCAACAGCATTGGTGAGTTGACAAGCTTTGCAGTTGGTGACAATGCCTACAATTTTTTGCTATATGTCCTTGATTTTTATTCTTGACTTTCTGATCAAGTCCTGTATTCTCTGTGTCCCCATATGGGAGGATCAATAAATCGTGGCAAGCAGTCTATCTCCTAGATGTACAGGCAAGATGATTTTACTATCTGCAATTCTCCACCACCCGTCTATGCACTGGGTCACGGGGAGAGTCTCAATCCAGGAAATACCTTCTGTAGTATATCCTGGACGTTCTGGTAGGTTGGGTGCTCCAGGGTTCGCCAATGCAAGTGCAGAAGCTACATCAGTCTGGAGTGCTACCTGCCGGGTTGTCGTGTCTGCCAGACTATTTTCCCTGGGGACTGGCCCATCTCCTCTTTGGTGTCCTGGGCAGTAAATAATGGCCAGTTTCTTGGGTAGCCATAGTGCTTTAAGGAGGGTCAGAATCTCATCTCTATTCTTGACACTTTTTCCTTCTGCAGTCAGCAGTTCTCTTTCTTTATATATTGCCCCATGTACATGTGCCATTGCAAAGGCATGTCAGCTGTCAGGGTAGGTGTCAACTTTTTGCCCCTGCCCCACTTCTAATTCCTTAATTAGGGCTATCAAATCTACTCATTGGGCAGATGTACCAGGTGGCATTGGCTCTGCCCATACTAACTCCTCTGCAGTAGTGACTGCAGCTCCCGCATACCTTAGACCATTCTGCATGAAACTGCTGCCATCAGTACACCAGGTAGCTTCTGCATCAGGATGTCTTGCAAGTCTGGTATAATACTGTGTGCCTGGGCCAGGATCCTGGAGCAGTTGTGCAGTGGTGCTTCCAAATTTGGATCAGGCAATAGAGTAGCTGGATTCAGAGCTGAGGGCATCCAGGAGATTATTCTAGCAGGGTTTAGCAACAGTGTCTGGTAGTGGGTCATTCTGGCATTGCTCAACCATTGATCAGGGGGCTACTTGAGAACTCCCTCAAGTGCGTGGAGGTGGTTATGGTGAGAATCTGTCCCAGAGTCAACTTGTCAGCATTCTTGACTAGCTGTGCCACGGCTGCTATTATGTGGAGGCAAGGTAGCCAATTCAGCTGTCACAGGGTCCAGTTTCTTTGACAGGGTAGGCTACAGGCTATTGCCAGGGGCCAAGTGTTTGAGTTAGGACTCCTTTGGCTATCCCCTTGTTTTCATCTACATATAAGTGAAATGGTTTGGTCACATCTGGTAGGCTCAATGCTGGGGATGAAAGTAGGCTCTGCTTGAGTTTGTCAAAGGCCAGCTGGTGGTCCTCAGTCCTGTCCTGTCCTCAGATAGAGTCCCGTCCTTCTTTGGTGGCCTTATATAAAGATCTGGCCAGTTCTGCAAATCCTGGGATCCACAGAAGACAGAACCACGCTGAGCCCAGGAACTCTCTCACTTACCTGGCAGTAGTAGGTGTGGGGATCTTAAGTACTGTCACTTTTCTTGCATCTGAAAGCCACCTCTGCCCTTCCTTCAGGATATATCCCAGGTATGTTACTTGTTGCTTGCATATTTGGGCTTTCTTGGCTGAGGTGCAGTACCCTAGATTCCTCATAGTCTGTAATAGCTACTCAGTCCCTGCCAGGCAAATTTCTCAATCTGTGGTTGCAATCAGCAGATCATCAACATACTGTAAAAAGCTGATTTCTGGGTTCTGTGTCTGGTACTCACCCAGGTCTCATGTAGTGCTTCATCAAAGATGGTGGGGGAGTTTTTGAATCCTTGTGGCAATCTGGTCCATGTCAGCTGGCCACTAATCCAATCTCTGGGTCCTACCATTCAAAGTCAAAGTATTGCTGGCTCTCAGGTGACCTTTGAACTTTAACAGAACAAGCCAAAATGGTCCTTCAGGTTCCTGCTTTGCAGAAAAAAAATTGCCAGGCATCCTTCAGGATACAAGGAAAAGTGACTGACAGACTGTGCCAGATTTCCTACATCACTAAAAGATATGCCAGAGACTTTGGGTTTATAGGCTAAAGGTGACACCCCAATGTTACAAAGAAACTTTGGGTGACTGTTGAAGCAGACAGGTGTCATCTCTGTTGTTTTCTAGACTTTGGAAGTTGCTTGTACTTTCTGTTTATTTAGATATTATATCCTTTTGTGGTTTCTGATGTGGTCGAAGGTTTAATAATTGTAGGTATAGTTCTTAGTTATTTTAAAAGATATATTAGATACAAAACTTTAGACTCACAAGGATAAGGTAGATAATAAAATATTTTCTTTAAGTTTGTCAATTACAAATAGACTAAATATTATAACTATAATTTTGTATGATAACTGTTCTGTTGTATGTAACTTTGCTATATAAAAATTAAAAACTTTCTTTTTGATTAGACAGAAAAGAGGAAATGTGGTAGGACTGTTTTCTGTATGTGATGTGTAAATAAAGTAACTGTTTTGGCCTATGGCGAGCACTGTAGCAATAGGCAGGAAATCAGAGTAGAGATGGGTAGAAGGAGGGTAGAGTCAGTCAATCTCCATCCAACGCCCTAGGAAGAACCACGTAAGGAATCCAGGTGAGCCATGGACCGGGACACATGGCAGGCAGATTACTAGAAATGAGTTGAATTAAGATGAAAGAGCTAGATAGCAATGTGCCTGAGACATAGGCCAAACAGTATAAAATTAATATAAGTACCTGATTCATTTCTTTGGGGGATAAAAGCCACCGTGGGCATGGTCTGAACTTCAGGCCCAAATGGGCTCAGAAATGATTTACAACACAACACCCCAGACTCTTGCGTAGATTCTGTGTGCTTTGGTTCTTTGATTTGTTGTCAGACTTCCCATTATGGTTACTTATAGACTTTTGGTGAAATGGACAGTAAAGCACTTTAGGGCTGAACATGGGGAAGTACTCTCACTAGAAAGGGAATGTTCTTCCCATCCTGTGCTTCACTTCAAGCCTGAATGAGTTCTGTGCTATGAAGACTGACACCAGAAAGTATTGCCTGCATTCTGTGCCAAGAGAACGCCATATGCAATCCATTTTTATGTTTGAAGTGCTTCCTTAATCAGACGCAGCCTTGGGTGGGAAAGCTGGTGCAGGTTCCTTGTTTTCATGGACAATTTAGTCAAACTCTAAGGGATAAAAATAGAAACGAGCACTCCCTTGGGTAATCACAAGCTTTCATTTATTCTGGAGGTCACTGAGCATCGAAGACCGATTGGATCTGAGCTATTTCTAAATAGGGAATGCAGTTTCTGACTGTCTTCTCAGGAGATGTTATGGGCAAATATTGGAGATTGCTGGTCAGCCAAATCAGATCCTTTCCCTCCATAAATAGAGCATAAGCACTCTTCTTCCACAGAAGCAGACAGAATTAGGAAATAGACACATGGTAGCATAATTAAAAAGGAATGCTGTCCAACCACCTCTTCCCAAATCTTTCAAGTGCTTCTTTGGGGCTTTTGTTTATGTAGTCTTCCATATTTTTAATGTAGTATTTTTGGATTTATGTATGTGTCTGAGTGTATATATGTGTACCACATACATGCCTGGTGTTTGCGGAAATCAGAAGGGAGTATCAGAGTCCCTGAAACTAAAGCTATGGATGATTATGAGCCACTATGTGGTGCTGAGAGCTAAACCTAGACCCTCTGCTAGGCAAAAAGTATTCTTATCAGCAGAGCCCTCTCTCCATTCTTAAATACCTTTTGGTGAATGGATAAATCTGAATGGGCCTCCTTAAAAGTCAACTCTGGGCAACCAACACACTGAGGGGACAGGGCTTGGTTTCACATTCCAATTGGAGAAAAGGGATATAATCAGAACAAATCTATGAACCATGACCAGTATTTGCAAGGTGTGTTGTATTAGGTTTCTGGCCTTGACTTTTGGTCTAGACCAGAGGTTTGGATCCACTCTTAGCCCCACTGCCATTTAGCCTCAAATAATCACATAGACACTTGTATTATTTTTATGCTGATTGACCTAGGACCTAGGCATATAGCTTGCTAACTCTTTACCCTTAAACTAACCCATCTTTCTTATCTTGTTTAGCCATGTGGCTTTATACTTGGCATTTTAGCTTCTTTCCTCTTCTCATTGTTGTGTCTCCGTCACATCTCTGTGGCATCTCTTTTCTCTGCTCTGAGATGTTCCCAGAGTTAGCCCACACTTCCTGTCTATATTTGGCAAATCAGCATTTTTGCTAAACTAATAAGTGGGACAGTTATTTGCAATAGAACAGACTACAGTCCCACTACTAAGTTGCATTTGTTTAACTCTGTGAAGCTGTGTTACTGTGCCTGTCTAAAACACTAGATAATCTAATAAAGAGCTGAATGGCAAATAGTGAGGTAGAAGAGAGAAGTAGGCAGAGCTGGCATCAGAGATTGTAACTAGAAGGGGAAATCTTGGAGGAGAAGTAAGAGCCAAAGAAGGAGCCAGAGAAGGAGGAGGATGCAAGTAGCTAGTCACCCAGCTACACAGCAAGCTATAGAGCAAGAAACAAAGAAAGGAATACAGAAATAGAAAAGTAAAAGCCTAGAGGCAAAAGATAGATGGGATAATTTAATTTAAGGAATGTTGGCAAGAAATAAGCCAAGCAAGGGCCAGACATTTATAATTAAGAATAAGTCTCTGAACTTAAGAGAGACATCCATGGGTCACCCTGGAAAGAGGAAATAGAGAAGATCTACTGAGTAAATTGAAATATGGAGGAGGGAGCAAGGGGAGGTGGGAAGAGATCATGTGAGAATGGGGTGGTTGAATGGGTGGAGCAACAAAGAGGGAGAGCAAAGAAATTAATATCTTGATAGAGGGAGCCATTGTACATTTAAAGAAAAACCTGGTGCTAAGGAAACATCCAAGAACACATAAGATGACCCTGGCTGGGACTCCAAGCAATTGTGGAGAGGGTGCCTAAACAGGACTTCCCCTATAATGAAATAAATGACTACCCTAATTATAGAACCTTTATCTAGCAACTGATGGAAGCAGAATCTGAGACCCACAGCTAAGCAATGGGTTGAGCTCCCAGTCCAGCTGAAAAAAAGCAAGGAGAGATTATATCAACAAAGGGATCAGGATCATGATGAGGAAGAGATCCACAGAGAAGGCTGTCCCAAGCTATTGGGTGCTCACTGACTTTGAAATAACAGCTGAGGAACCTTCATGGAAAGGAGCTAAATCCTCTGAATGCAGACGACAGTTGGAACAGCTTGGGTAGTTTGTGGAGCCTCTTGCAGTAGGACCAGAGTTTATTCCTGGTGCATGATCTGGCTTTTCAGAGCCCATTTCCTATAGAGAAACACTTTACTCAGCCTTGATACTTGGATGACGGACTCTGTCCTACCTTAACTGGATATGCTAGATGGAATTGACTCACCCTGGGTGTCCTTGCCCTGCCTGGGGAATGGATGGGAGGGATGGGGTGCGGGGAGGCTAGGGAAGGACTGGGAGAAGGGGAGCAGTGGTGGGTATGAAAATGTAAAAAAAAAATAAAAATAAAGAAATCTCCATGTGGATTTATTTGGGAGCTGAGTGGCAGGACGTCCAAAAGAATAAAAAAAAAAAAGCAAAAGCAAACAACAATAACCCATGTCTCTCTTAGTTTTTCCTCCTCCCTGACACAGACATAACCTCTTCAGGCAGCATAGAGTTCTCAGGATGGCAGGATCTCAACTCACCTTTCTTGAATGTGAAATTATCAAACATAAATAACAGTTTTTCCCTTATTTCAAAACTATTTTATAGCATTTTTGCCACAGGAAGAAGTAGTGGTTTAAATGAGAATGGCCCTTTGGGTTCATATATTTGAATGCTTAGTCATCAGAGAGTGGCACCACTTCAGAAGGATTAGGAGGTGTGGCCTTGGAGAAAATATGTTATTAGAGATAGGCTTTGAGGTTTCAAAAGGCAAAGCCAGTCTTTACTACTGTTTTGTTTTTAGGCCTTGAACTCACAGAAAGATCTCTGTCTCCTGAGTGATGGGATTAAAGGTGGAGGTTACTACTCTGTCATTTGTGCTGGGATTAAAGGCATGAGTTACCACTTTATCATCCCTATATTATGATTAAAGGCATGAGTTACCACTCTGACCCTCATGGCTTGACTGTGGGTGATTCTGTTCTCTGATATTCTAGGCTGATTTTACTAAATATAAAATGTATCTCCTCAAGACTTAGTGTCCCATTTTTCCTGCTGGCTATGGATATGGATGTAGAACTCTCAGCTACTTCTCCAGCACGCTGTCTACCTGTGTGTCACCATACTCCCTGCCATGACGATAAAGGACAAAAGTCTCTGTAAGCAAGCTCCAATAAAATGTTTTATTTTATAAGAGTTGTCATGGTCATGGTGTCTCTTCATAGCAATAGAACACTGACTAACATGGGATCACTAGATTTTTATGAGTCACATTTGTCCTGACTTAAATGTGTTAAATCATTAATAAACAAAGCAGTGATGTCCCAAGAGCACTCACTCTGTACAAGAGTCAACAGAGTAAAAACACCAATGTTGAGTTAAAAGGATTCATGGTCGATTTTTCTCCTACAGAAATTTAATGAGTAGATTTGTTACTGGCAGCCAGGAGGAAACCTAGCCAGATACTAGGAGAGTATAATGCAATACACAATTTTCATACATTCTTAGTTGTTGCTGATGAATCTAATTTAGTTTGTTCTATTGTTTTGAACACATTACCTGCCCACCCAAGTGCTCATCTCACTTCACTGTCCCATGCCATGTGTGTTCACGTGTATGCCCATGTATGCTCACAGACAGGCTGTCATTTCTGTTTAGTCATCAGCAATCTTTAGTGCCTTTTACTTCTAACAATAAATAAAAAGCTATTCTAAGAGTTAGAACAATGAGTAACTTAGTTGTTGAGCTTTGCTATAAAAGTTCAAATTTTGGCAGCAGTTCAAGCTTGTTCAGCTTATAGTCTGAAGACTACATAACATGGTTAAGAAGATCACCGGCAGTTCTCTGTGAGTACCATGAATCAGGATGAAATCATTAATAAACACACATAAAAATACACTCAAATGCTGTAATCAAAGCGAAGCCATTCTAAGAGTAGAAATTTATATTTAGAAACCAACAGCAATATAATGCACACTCACATTAAGAGGAAAAGATAGGTGTCATGGACTTAATCCCAGCACTCAAGGCAGAGGGGGCAGAGACAGGTAGACCTTTGTGAGCTGGAGGCCAGTCTTACTGTGTAGTAAGTTCCCAGTTAGAGAGAAGCATGTCTCATAGAAATAAACATCTATTGTATGTTTTTTAAAAAGCATGAGTCTTTAAAATAAAAAACACTTTTAAAATATTGCTCACAATAACTCCATAGTAAGCTTCATACTTAAGTTTATCAAGTTCTCTTTAGACTTAGGAAACAAAATGACTCATAAAGTTATCTTATCCAGCATGGAGTTGAAAGCCCAGTAAGTCAGAAAGGCATGTCTTTCATGAAACTAGCTATCAATGACTTCTCAAGTTGAGTGCACCACAGTGCACTTTCTTAAACATTAAACAGAAGTTTTCGTTGCATTAATTCCTGGCCAACATTTGGATTTGAGGGTCTTTTTATTTAGGCATTCTTGTGAATGAAGCTGTAGTTCAATAATATTT